>PVKP010036964.1:0-22014 GCA_004027715.1 Plecturocebus donacophilus | reverse complement strand
TTTTTTTTTGAGACAGAGTCTCGCTCTGTAGCCCAGGCTGGAGTGCAGTGGTGCAATCTTGGCTCACTGCAACCTCTGCCTCCCGGATTCAAATAATTCTTGTGTCTCAGCCTACTGAGTAGCTGGAATTACAGGCTTGTGCCACCACGGCCAGCTAATTTTTTTGTATTTTTAGTAGAGACAGGGTTTTGCCATGTTGGCCAGGCTGGTCTCAAACTCCTGGGTTCAAGTGATCCACCCGCCTCGGCCTCCCAAAGTGCTGGGATTGCAGGCATGAGCCACTGTGCCCAGCCTCCCCAAATCTTACTGACTTAAAGCAACACATCTAGTCACATGGCCCTATCCAGTTCAAGGAATCAGTTGTACAAGATGCCTGGAAGTGGGGGAACTAGAAGTGTTTGATGAAGAGCACTAATGACTGCTGTACAGTAATATAATATTTTTCCTTTGACTTCTGCGAAGCTTGGAGCTCACTTTTATACACAATAGCAATAGCTTTTGTGTTAGTGCAGGTCTTCCAAAAAGTAGATGCCAAGGTTGGGTTAGAGCTCAAGACTTTTACTGAGAAAAAGCCTGAAAGGGAAAATGGAAAGGAAGCTGGTGAAGGCTGGGAGAGCAACAGGCTGTGATGGAGAAGAGAGGGGAGGAAGGAAGGAAGGCAAGTTAGATGGAAAGAATCTTATCGTGCAGTGGAATTATTATTATTTTTTTTTTTGAGACAGAGTCTCGATCTATCGCCCAGGCTGGAGTGTAGTGGTGCAATCTCGGCTCACAATGCAGTGGAATTCTAAGAAAGTTTTGGTGTCACTTTTGAGGAGGGCGTTCTTGAGTCAAAACTGCCTCTGAGAGGAGTCCTACATCTCCTGGGTACAGTGTTCTCATGATGCTCAGTCACTGACTGGGAGCAGCCTGTGGGAAGTTGTGATGGATTTCAGAGCACACACAGGACCACTAGTCAAATACAGTTTCTGCAGGTGAGCTCTGAGAAGCACATTCTCATGGTTGCTTCAGTTCACCTCCTGGCACTGCACAAACGTGCTTTTCCACACAAGTTCAGGGAGCAGTTCCCCTGTGGTTCCTTGAGGCCTCTTTTTCTAACTAGTTGGACAGCTCCAGCCCCCATTGCTGCAGCTGATCTCATGGTTGTAACTGGTTCTTATCTTCTCCCTCCTCCACCATCTACTCAATCCCCCTCACCCTCATGGATCACTTTTGCTGGTTGTAGCTTACCCAGCGGAGTGACCCTCGGTAATTATACCCTTCTCAGACTAGGGTTGCTACACATGTCCATTCACAATTACAATGCGAGGGGGAAGGGCATGGTAGCTCACGGCTGTAATTCCAGCACTTTGGGAGGCCAAGGGGGGCGGATTGCTTGAGCTCAGGAGTCAGAGACCAGTCTGGGCAGCATAGCAAGAACACCATCTCTACAAAAAATACAAAACTTAGCCAGACATGGTGCTGTGCCCCTGTAGTCCCAACTACTTGGGAGGCTGAGGCAGGAGAATCCCTTGAACAGGAGGGAGAGTGGGTGGTGGGGTCAGGTGAGTGGGAGGCGGAGGCTGCAGTGATCTGAGATTGCCATCAGTTACCCCTGCTGTTATGGGGACTCTTTCTCTCCTTGGATAGACCCAGGTGAGTAGCTATAACTTGTAATTCAATGGGACCCTTGTTGTGTCCCTTGGTAAGAGTGCAGTGCCTTTGGGGACTGGGGTCTCTAAATTTGCAGGGCCTAGAGTCACAGGGACAGGAAGCACAAGAGTGGGTCACTGGGGCTGATGGGAGTGGGGCCACTCCTTTGGTTCTCAACCCACTGCAGATTGCCTTCTTCCCTGGCTTAGCTGAGCTATGGTTTCATGGCAGTCTCCCTTTAGCCCACCTGGATTAGTTTTGCCTCCTCAGGCTGCCTCTAAGCACCAGGTCCCTGGCTTTCCACTCTAGGAAGCCTCATTGTTGCCTCAGTGTGATTTGTTTGCTATTTGTTTTGAATGGGCAGTTATTCAGAGGATTCAAAATTCAGGAGTCACAAAACAGCATTTCAGTGAAACCTTTCCCTCCTACTTCTATTTTTCAGCCATCCAAGTTCCCTTCTACAACAAATGTTTTCAATTTTTTAGATACCACAACACACCTTTTTTACCCAGATGGCAACATACTATACACATTGTTCTATACCTTGTGTGCATGTTTTTAAAAACTCTCATAGAGGTGAGATTAGATCTTAGAGATCATTTCAAATCAGTACCTAAAGAGATTTATTTTTTCTTTTTTTGAGACAGAGTCTTGCTCTGCTGCCCAGGCTGGAGTGCAGTGGTGCCATCTCGGCTTACAGCAACCTCCACCTCCCAAGTTCAAGCAATTCTTGTGTCTCAGCCTCCCAAGTAGCTGGATTACAGGAGTGCGCCACAAAATTAGGAGGCTAATTTTTTGTATTTTTAGTAGAGACGGCGTTTCACCATATTGGTCAGGTTGGTCTCGAACTCCTGACCTCAGGTGATTTGCCTGCCTTGGCTTCCCAAAGTGCTGGGATTATAGGAGTGAGCCACTGCACCCAGCCCCTAAAGAGATTTCTCATTTCATTTTTACTGATAATTTGGGGTGTGTGTGTGTATGTATGTGTGTGTGTGTGAGAGAGTGTGTGTGAGAGAGAGAGACAGAGAGACAGAGAGACAGAGAGAGAGAGAGAGAGAGAGAGAGAGAGAATATACTATAATTTATTTAACCAGTCCACCAATTGATGGGTATTTAGTTTTTTCTTATTCACTGTGATTACAAACTATGCTGTGATTAATAACTGTATACATTCCAGGTATGTGGGTATATCTGTAGAATAAATTTCTAGCAGTGGAATAACTGGGCCAAAGGGTATTTAGATTTGTCATTTAATGGTTTATTGCCAAAATCACTTTTCATAGGGATGGTACAAGTTTGCCTTCTGCCCTTAATGTGCCTGTTTCCCCAGAGTTTTGCTGACTCAAGATGTTAACAAATCTTTTCAATCTTTGCCAATATGAAAAGATAAAAACAGTATCTTAGCTGGGTGCAGTGGCTCACGCCTGTAATCCCAGCACTTTGGGAGGACGAGCTGGGCAGATCATGAGGTCAGGAGTTTGAGACCAGCCTGGCCAATATAGTAAAACCTGTCTCTACTAAAAATACAAAAATTAGCTGGGTGTGGTGGTGGGCGTCTGTAATCCCAGCTACTTGGGAGGCTGAGGCAGAAGTTGCAGTGAGCCGAGATCATGCCACTGCACTCCAGCCTGGGTGACAGAGCGAGACTCCGTCTCAAAAAATAAATAAATAAATAAATCTCAAAATTGTTTTAATTCATTAAGATTAGCCATGTGAAACTGCCATTTTTCAGGTAAAAATAATTGTTGAATACCAGCAATTTCATATTCTTTTATTTCTTTGTGAGACTGTAGATTTCAGTTTATTTTCGGATTTCTTCTGTTTATAATTTAATTTTGGCTGGGCATGGTGGCTCACCCCTGTAATCCCAGCACTTTGGGAGGCCAAGGCGGGTGGATCACCTGAGGTTGTGAGTTCCAGACCAGCCTGACCAACACGGAAAAACCCTGTCTCTACTAAAAAATACAAAATCAGCTGGGCATGGTGGCGCCTACCTGTAATCCCAGCTACTCAGGAGGCTGAGGCAGGAGAATTGCTGGAACCAGGGAGGCGGAGGTTTTGGTGAGCCGAGATCGTGCCAGTGCACTCCAGCCTGGGCAACAAGAGCAAAACTCCATCTCAAAATAAATAAATAAATAAAATTTAATTTAATTTAAAAAAATTAAAATTTCAGTAGCTTTTGGGGTCTAAGGGATTTTTGCTTGCATGGAGATGGACTGGGGGCTAAGACTTACAGGAACCCGATAAGAAGCCTGAACGGGTATGGTTAGACGGGGCAAAGCTAGGAAACTCTCGCACTCAGCTAGGCCCGATAGGATCAGTATGTGTTGCTCTGTCTCCTCTAGGCACTTGTCTTTGTTCCAAATCTAGCAGAACAAGCTGCTTCAGTCCAGCCCAGAGCACTAGCAGGGATGAAATGATGGGAAACCTGAGCTCTCCACATGCGGAGCCTTGCAGTTCTCCTGAGCACAGATGTGGAGTCACTCCAAGGGGCTGCCCCATTACATTTTGTTTGTTTTGAGCCTCAGAGGATGGAGAGCCTGTCCTGTCCTCTCTCTCTCTCTGTGGTGCTCAACTAAGTACTTGTCCTGTTCTGCCCTGTTCTGGGCACTGAGGGTGGAGAGAAGAAACAAAGCAGAATGAGGGAGTGTTCTGCCTTCAGGACCCACCATTATGGGAGGCTATCTCCTCAGGGGTCCCCAGAGCAGGCCCCTGCCCTCTGAAAAGTTTTCATGACTCTTATTGTGAGTACTTGAGCTTTTGTCTTTTATTTTAAATTGAAGACTATTTTACATGTAATTTATCATAGCAGGTCTACATCAGCACATCTAGACCTGCTGTGATAACTTTAAAGGCTACACAAGCTTTCACTGGATGGACGAATCATCATTTTTTAACAGTTCCTCTGTTGATGGACATTTAGGTTGTTCTTCCCTTTGACAGCACTGCCCCAAACCTTTCTTATGATTCTTTGTGCAAGTGTATCCATTGATCAAGCTCCTAAAAGTAGAACTGTTGGGTTAAAAGATGTGTACATTTAAAAAATTTGATTAGTATCGACTGACTGTTCAGATAACAGCTCAGATTGTCTCTCATGTAGAAACAGAGGCTCCCAGAGGCCACACCCTCTCCAGTCCTCCCTATGTCACACATCCCAGCGTTTCACAGGACTTACTGCTTTTTCATATTTGGTCTGACTTGCTGATAACGGTCTCAAATTGTCTCCCATTAGCATGATCTTCCTAAAACTGCAGTTTTGCCTATAGTATGGATATGCCATAATCGAATTCATTTCCCCATTGTTGGAACTTTATTGAAGTTGCCTCAGTATGGAGCTATGCAGATAATTTTGCAGCGAGCATTTGGGGCTAGGTGTGGTGGCTCATGCCTGTAATCCTAGCATATTGGCAGGCTGAGGTGAGCAGATCACTTGAGGTTGAGGGCAGGAGTTTGAGACCAGCCTGGCCAACATGGTGAAACTCTGTCTCTACCAAAAAGTACAAAAATTGGCCAGGGGTAGTGGCAGGCACCTATAGTCCCAGCTACTGGGGAGGCAGAGGTGGGAGAATCTCTTGAACCTGGGAGACCGAGGTTGCAGTAAGCCGAGATGGCGCCACTGCACTTCAGCCTGGATGACAGAGTGAGACCCTATAAAAAAAACCAAAAACCAAAAAACGAATTGCACTTCTGCCCAACCCTTGCCTGAGCTAATAATAATAGCTAACATGTATTGAGCACTTACTATGTGTCTGCCCTGCCCTTTGCAATGTATTAGCTCAAAACTCTGATGAATTAGATATTTTTATGAGCTGAGTTTTACAGATGTGAAAGCTGAGGAAGACAGATAAATGGCATGTTCAGGGTCCTAGAGCGGGTAAGAGATGAGGTTGGAGTTAAAATCCACAGTCTGGCTCCACTCAGTGGGCCTGATCACTGTGAAATGCCAGGCTGCGAGTCCCAGACTGGGGCTTTGAGTGCAAAGGGTGGCCACATTTGAAAGTGAGATGCTGTCCAATTACTCTCCGAAAGGGCTATCTGTGCCATTCTCTGGTACCATCAGAGTGAGAGTGAGGCCCTTTTCTTCCTTCAAGGAGTATGTCTTTTTCATTTCCATATCCTTGTGTGTAGGGGATATGAAAATGAAATATACCCCACATAAGGCCAGCTAGGTGCGTGAGGGGTGGCTGGATGGATGAATGGATGGATGGATGAAGGGGAGCACACAGGTGTGGAGAGAGGGAAGAGGTCATACCAGACAAGCCATCGCTCAGTGTGGCATCCTGCCTCTACAACTCATTCATTTAACACGTTTGAAGTGTTCCTTATTTTTCAATTCTTAGCTGACCGTCCCTTCCTGGAGGGATCTGCTCAAGTGTCCCCTCCGATCAGAGCCTTCCCTGACCTTCCTGTCTCCACCGCACCACGCACTCCTTAGTCTCCTAATCTTGCTTAGTTTTTCTCCACAGCATCTATCCCCATCTTACGTGCATTTACACTTCTGTTTTGCTTACCGTCTTCCACATCCTCGTAGGGGAGAATATGAACCTCAATAGCGCAGAGGCTTTGTTCAATGATTCATCCCCGGGACTTAGGACATTTCCTGGTGGTAGTAGCTGCTCAGTCAGTATTTGGTGAGTATGGCACCTATTATTCACTGTTCCAGGAGCTGGGAGTGCAGCGGCGGGCGGGACAGAGACTACACTTCAGGGCTCGACACTGATATTGCCTGATGGTGGGGGCCCAGGGCTCCAGATCACTTGGTCTCTTTCTAAAGAAATCTAAGGCTGGCTGCGACGGCTCTCCCCGGGGCTCGACAGCCTCGCCCTCCGCGGCAAGCCCGCCCCACAGCGCCCCCTAACGGCCTTGCGCGCCGCACTGGAGCCCCGCGCTCCGCCGGCGAGCTGGAAACCCCGGGAGCTCCTCCTGGGCCATTTCCTCCTAACTTTCCGACACTTCTGCTTTCGCCCGGGACAGGAAGAGGAAGGAGAGCTGGGGGAGGGCGCAGCGCAGGGCGAGGCCGGCGCACGCGGGGGAGGAAGGCTAGGGCTTTGGCGCCTTCTGCCACGGCGTCATCCGGAAGAACCGCTTTTTCAAGGGCGAAGACCCTACATTCTTGGAGGGCCTTGCTTTCCTCCAGGTCCAGCTCGGCTCTTACCTTACGCCCCTTCTCCCCGCGGGAGGTGAGGGGTTGCGGGGTCACAGGCGGAGGCGAGGGCCGGGCCAATGTCCATCCTGCTGCCCTACGTCTCCTAGGTCCTGCACCACGGTTTTGGGACCAAAGCAAGCGCAGTGCCCTGTGTTTGGGGTCGAGCTTCTTCACTGTCCGCGAGCACGACGCGCGAGTCCTCGGGCGCGGGGTGGGCGGACGTCCTGCCCGGGGGAGTCCCAGAGATCCGTCGGGAGGGGAAGGCCGGAGGCACCCGAACAGAAGTCAGGGCGCCACCTGGCGGCCACCTCCCGCCGCCCACAACCCGCAGCCCGCAGCCCGCTGCCCGCTGCCCGCAGCCCAGACGCGCCTTAGGGGTCGGTTGGCCCGCGAGATTTGCAGACTCTACTCCTCCTGCAGGATCCCGGGTCTGTTTCTCGTAATGGTTGCGGTCTTGGGTCACTGACGTGCGTACGCTAAGGTAGGATTGGACTTTGAAGGTCTGAGCAATGGCTGGGCATGGTGGCTCACTCCTGTAGTCGCAGCACTTTGGGATACCGAGGCAGGAGGATCGCTTGAGCCTAACAGTTCGAGACCAAGCCTGGCAACACGGAGACCCTGCCTCTACCAAAAGAAAAAAAAAAAAAAAAGGCGGGGGGTGTGGCGCGCCTCTGTAGTAGTCTCAGTTACTCGGGAGGCTGAGGGTGGGAGGATCTTGAGCGTGGCAGGTCAAGGCTGCAGTGAGCTGTGATTGCACCACTGCACTCCAGATTGAGCAATAGAGCAAGACCCTGACAAACAAACAAACCCAAAAATCCAAAACCAAAAACAAAAACAGGAAAACAATGTGTAAAAGAGGTGAGCACTGACCAGTTCAAGCATGAGAGCGGCTTCTGTTGGCCTTGGAACTCGAGTTTCAAGTTTCCTGACTTCATGGATGCCCTGAGGGCTCAAAGTGGCTCTCCCTCCTCTCCATACGTCTCTTTTTTCTCCCTGTCTATATTGTTCCTTTTATAGTGTGTGTGTGTGTGTGTGTGTGTGTGTGTGTGTGTGACTATAAAAGGAATACATAGACATAATTTTTTAAAATGGAAAAAGTTCCTATGGTTCCTGTTGGAAGTCTTCCCCTTCCTGAAAACATGGGTCTGTGCTCCCTGGAAATGCAGGTTTGCTGGTTCTCCTTTTTAATACTGGCAAGACTGTTGGCCAGGGGTCAAGTCCATTCCCTTCCTGGTGTGGGCAGGACTGGCCCGTTTATCTCCAGGGCTGGAAGCGCCTTGGAGGCAGCTCTGGAATTGGTGAGGCTTTGGGGGTGGGAGGTGGGGGGTGCCGAAGGGAGGCAAAGGGCATTCTCAAAGGTTTCTTGCCTTTTTTCCTTTTGCATAACTTGATTAATCTTTTGTTCTTGTCAAGTTCTTGCCCATTCAGAAAGTTTTATTTTATTATTATTATTATTTTTTTTGAGACGAAATTTTGCTCTTGTTGCCTAGGCTGGAGTGCAGTGGCACGATCTTGGCTCACTGCAACCTCCGCCTCCCAGGTTCAAGCGATTCTCCTGCCTCAGCCTCCCGAATAGCTGGGATTACAGGCACGTACCACCACGCCTGGCTAATTTTGTATTTTTAGTAGGGACAGGGTCTCACCATGTTGGCCAGGTTGATTTTCAACTCCTGACCTCAGGTGATCCACCCGCCTTGGCCTCCCAAAGTGCTGGGATTACAGGCATGAGCCTCCGTGCACAGTGGTATTATTTTTTTGAGACAGGATCTCATTCTGTCACCTAAACTGGAGTGCACTGGCACAATCACGGCTCACTGCAGCCTCTACCTTCCTGGGCTCAGGTGATCCTCCCACCTCAACCTCCTGAATACAGGCATGCACCACTGTGCCTGGCTAATTTTTTTATTCTTTTTCTTTTTGGTAGACATGGGATTTCACCATGTTTCCCAGGCTGGTCTTGAACTCCTGGGCTCAAGTGATCCACTCACCTCTGCCTCCCAAAGTGCTGAGATTACAGGTATGAGCCACTGTGCCTGGACAGTTTTATTTTATCGTGGTAGCTTTGCCTTGTTTTGCTCTATTTTTTGATATAGGGTCTCACTCTGTTGCACAGGCTAGAGTGCAGTGATGCTATCTTAGCTCACTCACTGCAACCTTCACCTCCTGGGTTCAGGTGATCCTCCCATTTCAGCCTCCCAAATAGCTGGGACCACCAGCGGGCACCACCATGTTCCTCAGGCTGATCTTGAACTCCTGGGTTCAAGCCACCCACCGGCCTTGGCCTCCCAAAGTGCTGGAATTACAGGTATGACCCATTGCACTGGCCAGTTTTATTTTCTTGTACTAGGTATACCTTGTTTTATTAGTAGCCACTCATACCACGGATACCCATTTCTCAGTTGATCTGATTTTCTTACAAATGGTCATATCAATGATGGGCCAGTATTCTAGATCTCGGGTGGCAGAAACCAAGGTTGGTGGTCCACTTTCCCACTTTAGTCAGGGGTGTCCAGTCCCAGAAGTCCAGGTTCCAATAATAGGAAAGTCTTCTTTTTTTTCTGAGACGGTCTCCTTTGTAGACTAGACTGGAGTGCAGTGCCAAGATCTCAGCTCACTGCAACCTCCACCTCTTGGGTACAGCCTCCCTTGTAGCTGGGGTTATAGACGTGTGCCACCACATCTGGCTAATTTTTGTATTTGTAGTAGAAATGGGGTTTTCCCATGTTGGCCAGGCTAGTCTTGAATTCCTGACTTCAAATGATCGGCCCGCCTCAGCCTCCCAAAGTGCTGGGATTACAGGCAGAGCTACCGTGCCCAGCCCTGCTGTCTTTATTTTCTACCTTACATAGTACAAAATTGTGATTGTTCATTTTTTGTTACTTAAGAAAAATTTTTATTTGAATACTCCATTTCATAAAACAGAATATATTTCCTATTTGTTCCTATTAAACACTTGAGAATGCCCACCTCAACAATTCTGCTGATATTATGCTCCAAAATATAGGCATCTCTCTTTTTTTTTTGAGACGGAGTCTTGCTCTGTTGCCAGGCTGGAGTGCAATGGTACGATCTCGGCTCACTGCAACCTTTGCCTCCCTAGTTCCAGCGACTCTCCTGCCTCAGCCTCCCGAGTAGCTGGGCCTACAGGCGCACACCACCACACACGGCTAAATTTTGTAATTTTAGTAGAGACAGGGTTTCACCATGTTGGCCAGGATGATCTCGATCTCTTGACCTCATGATCCGCCCGCCTGGGTCTGCCAAAGTGATAGGTGTCTTCTTTCAAAGAGCTAACAATCTATGTCATGTGGTTTATTCAGGCAGCTCAGGGGTAGACAGAGTGAGGACAGGTCTAGGCTCAGAAACCAAGGATCACAGAGGTTCCTGCTCTTGTGAGGCCCTGGGCCATTGTCTAGTGTGGTGCTTCCCAGGGTTTTGGAGTTCATGAGCCCATGGAGTATTGGGCAAATCACATTGACCTGTCAATTGTTGATTTGGCACATCAGGACATTATTAGCAAAGCCAAATTGTATTATCAATTCAGAAAAGAAGGGACATTTTGACACCAAGCATTTCTAAATGGAAGCGTCTCTTATTTCACCAAGACTCAAGTAGCTGGGATCATAGGCCTGCGCCACCACGCCTGGCTAATTTTTTTTTTTTTTTTTGTATTTTTAGGAGAGGCAGTTTCACCATGTTGCCCAGGCTGGTCTGAACACCTGACTGGGTCTCCCAGTGGGAAACCTGGCTGGTTCCCTTCACAGTTGGGTGGCTGCCTCGAGTACTCAAGGCCTCAACAACAAAGGGAGGGATATTCATTGTGGTTGTAAGTCTCTCAAAATACAGGCTTCACAGTGTCAAACCCAGTGTTTCACCTGCCCAGCCTGTTTGCTCGTCACCGTTTCTGGACTCTGGCGCCTTTGGGACAAGTTTCTGTCATTGCATTCCCCACACTGTTTCATGGGGTTTACTGCTCGCCTCAGTGGCTTGCTGGCTAAAGACAGGAACCACACTAGATGTGACTGTTGGCTGCCCAGCAGTTAGCAAGTGCTCACCAAATTCCTGTTGCCCACACGAATTAAACTCAGTTTCACTCTTGTATCTCCAAGTAATGAAAGACTCACTGTACACTGCTTGAAAAATGAGAGGGGAAATGGCCAATTTCATGCTGAGGAAGGAAATATATTTGCTAGTTTTTCCCACAGGCTGTTTCATAGCTAGTTGATTTCCTTTAGGTTATGTTTATTTCCTGCTGGGCAATCTGTACTCCAAAGAGACGGGGGACCCATGCTTTGCATTGCCCCGCCTTCTATAACCATGGTTCTCAGCCTTGCTGCACATTAGAAGCACCTGGGAGAGGTTAGAATACTGACGCTCAGGGGCGCACCTCTGACCAACTCAATCAGACTCTGGGGGTAGGGTCTGAACATTGGTTTTTGTTTCTTGGTTTGCTTAATCAGTTTTTCTCAGTGATTCTAATGTGCATCAGTGGCTGAGAACCTGTGGACAGACTTTTTGGGCTCTTGCAACCGAGTGAGAGCCAGCGGTTAGAAAGGCAAGTCGTGGACAAGGAAGGAGGGGAAATGGAGGTAGAAGCTATAGCCCACAAATTCCTGTGGACTTAAGCCCTTGGTTTTGTCTTCCATAAGATGGGGATGATAGCTGTCTCAAAATGCTGCTGAGATGCCTGGCATAGAGGAAATGCTTGGTGTAGAGGAATGCTGGAATGCCTGGCATAGAGGAAATGCTTATGATGGTTTTATGTGTCAATTAGGGCAAGCTATGGTATCCAGATTTTTGGTCAAACTACTAGTCTAAATGTTACTGTGAAGGTGTTCTTTTTTAAGATATGATTAATAGGCCGGGTGCGGTGGCTCATGCCTGTTATCCCAGCACTTTGGGAGGCCGAGGTGGGCGGATCATGAGGTCAGAAGTTCAAGACCAGCCTGACTAACATGGTGAGACCTTGTCTCTACTAAAAATAAAAAAATTAGCCAGGTGTGGTGGTGCACTGCTGTTATCCCAGTTATTCAGGAGGCTGAGGCAGGAGAATTGCTTGAACGGGGAGGCTGAGGTTGCAGTGAACAGAGATTGTGCCACTGCACTCCAGCCTGGGTAACAGAGTGAGACTCCATCTCAAAAAAAAAAAAAAAAAAGATATGATTAACACTTAAATCAGTAGACTTTGCTTTTTAATTTAATTTTTTACGTTTTTTTTGAGACAGGATCTCTATTGCCCAGGCTGGAGTGCAGTGGTGCAATCTCGGCTCACCCCACCACCTCTGGGGTTTAAGTAACTCTCCTGCCTCAGCCTGCGCAATAGCTGGGATCACAGGCATGTGCCACCATGCCCAGCTAATTTTTTTTTAATTTGTATTTGTATTTTTAAATTTTAATTAAAAAAAAATTTGTTTTTCACTGCGCTGCAGGAGAAGAGGTTTTTTTTTTTTTTTTTGTATTTTTAGTAAAGATGGAGTAATACCATGTTGTCCAGGCTGGTCTCAAACTCCTGACATCGAGTGATCCACCCTCCTCAGTTTCCCAAAGTGCTGGGATTACAGGCATGAGCCACCAAGCCTGGCCTTAAATCCGTAGACTTTGAGTAAAGCAGATTACCCTCCTTAATAGAAAAGACTAATATCCCCGAAGAGGTAGGAATTTTGCTTCCAAACTGCCTTTGGACTCAAGATTGCAGCATGAGCCCTTCCTGGAGTTCATGTTAGCTAACATGACTTACAGATACTGGATTTTGACCATCTTGTCAGAAAAAAAAAAAAAAAAGAAAAAAGATTTTGAACTTGCCAGTCTCTGCAATCACAGGAGTTAATTCCTTAAAATAAGCCCCTCTCCAACTCCTACTGCTTCTGTTTCTTTGGAGAACCCTGATGAATACAATGCTCAATAAATGATTGCTACTGTTGTTACCATCTAACTCAGTAGTGACTGGGCTGGTTTGGGGCAATAGGTAAGACTGCAGCTTCATGGGTCAGGGCAATGGGCATTATCCCAAGGAAATGATAGTGATGAGCTCTCACTATCAAATTCCAGAGTGTGAAGTCCAGATGTGAAGATAAATGCAGGGTACAGAAATCCTTTCCTTTTCCTCATCTGGAACATGGAGATTTTTATGAGGAGAGAGGGCCTGCGGCACAGGATACAGAGCTCCAGACCTGTGGTCAGGAGGCCTCGCTTTGGCTCCTGGCTGAGTCACCAGTTCACTGTGCCACCTTGGGCAAGACCCCAGCCTATTTTATTTTATTTTATTTCATTTTTTGGCTCCCTGAGGGGGTTGAGCTGGATGACGTGTGAGGTGCTTTCCATCTCAGGGTCTGTGTGTTTTCTTGCTGGAATTTGGTTTCTGCTTCTTAAATGATTCCAAGTTGGGCTGCTTGTATTTATGATCAGGAGAGAGGTGACATGGCTGAATTGTGGCTGTCCAATCCAGGGCTTGAGAAAACGCCTCAGACTGCCCATCTGCTCTGGGATGGAGACTCCAGGACAGAGAAGCTGGGCTCCTGCAGGTCTCTGCTACTGGGATTCTCTTCCCAAGTCCCCTCAGGCACACCAGGCCTGTCCCTTTCCTGACAGCTTGCCCTGGAGAGGGCAGAGATCACATGTAGAGCAGTGGTCCCCAACCTTTTTCACACCAGGGACTGGTTTCACAGAAGACAATTTTTCATGGCAGGGGCGGAGGGGATGGTTTTGGAGTGATTCAAGTGCATTACATTTATTGTGCACTTTATTTCTATTATTATTACTTTGCAATATATAATTAAATAATTACACAACTCATCGTGTTGTAGAATTAGGGGGAGCCCTGAGCTTGTTTTGCTGCAACTAGATGATCCCATCTAGGGGTGATGGGAGACAGTGACAGATCATCAGGCATTGATTCTCATAAGGAGTGGCTAACCAAGACCTCTTGAATACACAGTTCACAATAGGGTTCATGCTCCTATGAGAATCTAAGGTTGCCTGATCTGACAGGAGGCAGAGCTCAGGCGGTAATTCAGAGCAGCTGTAAATACTGATGAAACTTCACTCCCTCACCCGCCACACTCACCTCCTGCTGTTCGGCCTGGTTCCTAACAGGCCATGGATGGGTACTGGTCGGTGGCCCAGGGGTTGGGACCCCTGATATAGAGAATTTACTTTTGCTTTACAAACTCAACTGTGAAAGAAACTTAACTAGCTGTGGTCCTCTTCTTTATTTCTTTATTTTTTAGAGACAGGATCTTGCTTTGTTGCCCAGGCTGGAGTGGAGTGGTGCAATCATAGCTCACTGTAGCCTCAACCTCCTGGGCTCAAGTAATCCTCCTGCCTCAGCCTCCCGAGTAGCTGGGACTACAGTTGTGTGCCACCAAGCCCAGCTATGTGGCCCTCGTTAAATTATCCCATTTCTGACTCTAAGCCCCCATCCTCACTACTGTCAGAGGTCTTGGGACTCGGTCTTCAGAGATTATTACGTTGTTTGCTCCTGGGGCTGCATGTCCTTTGGGCCTGGCATCCCTGCAGTTTCATGCCATGCTGGTGTGCCTGGGTCACAGGTACAGCCTGTGACATCCCTTCTGAGCACCTGCCATCTTTCCAGGGCATCTTCAGGAAAAGTTATTGAAACTAAGACCTACGAGCCACTCCTGTCTGTGGGTGCTAGGGGCCCCCAGCCAGAACTCAGGCATCAGCGGCTTCAGTGTCCGTCTACAGAATGCAAGATCCCAGCTCACTGCAAAACTGCCCTGCTTCCAGGTGCTTCCAGGAGTCCACAGAGGATGATGTTTCATGAGTAACAAGCATTTCTCTCACCTACTTCCACTCTGGACCACACTGCCCCCTTGTGGAGGGTGGTGACTCTGCCTTTGCTTTACAGGCCTGTGATGGCTTTGAGTTATGTGCTTGTCCAGGGTGGATCAGCCAGCCTCTCAAAGCCAGAGTCCTCAAGGATCCAGAGGGTCCACACAGCTGTGCGCCCCCTTGCAGCCAGGCTGTCACCCCAGCACTCCTCCCTTGATCTGAGTTGCACCTTGTGACCTGGGCCTGGAGGCAGTGCTGCCTGTGGTCCTCGGGCTCTTAGGGTCCTCCTTGAGGAAGACTCTTCCGTCTCAGCCTGTGGCTTTTCTCTCCATAACACAGGCCCAGTGTATTAGTCAGGAGTCTTCTGATGGCAAGTAATGGAAACTCAGCTTAAGTTGTTTACAATTAAAAAAAAAAAAAAAAGAAAAGAAAGAAAATGTGTTGGTTTGTCACTGAAAACTCATGGCACGTCTTCAGGTATAGCTAGATCCAGGAGCTTGAATAGCGTGGCCAGAGTGCAGTCTTTCTCCTGTCTGTTCTGCTTTCCTTTTTGCTGGCTTTGCTCCCACGCAGGCTTTTTCCACTTGGGTTCTCTCTAAAGTTTTGGGCTTATCTCTTCCCCATAGCTATCAACCTTAGTGGAAAGAGGCTTCTCTTTGCCTTTAGTTCCGACAAAGTTCTGCAACTGGGTCTCTTTGGCTCAATTCACTTGCCTATCATTGAAATAACCCCTTTGAAAGACAAGGTGAAACATACAAATAAACTTCCCCTCTGGCCAGGTGCAGTGGCTTACACCTATAATCCCAGCACTTTGGGAGGCCGAGGCAGGTGGATCACCTGAGGTCAGGAGTTCGAGACTAGCCTGGCCAACATGGAGAAACCCCATCTCTACTAGAAATACAAAAAATTAGCTGGGCCTGGTGTTGGGCACCTGTAGTCTCCCCCACTCAGGAGGCTAAGGCAGGAGAATCACTTGAACCCGTGAGGCGGAGGTTGCAGTGAGCCAAGATTGTGCTATTGCACTCCAGCATGGGCGACAGAGCGAGACTCTGTCTCAAAACAACAACAACAACAAAAACACTTCCCCTCCCATAAGAGTGGAAGTGTAGGTGTGTGTGACTCCATCTGGACTGAGAATAATGAAGTGATACTTCCCCCAAAGAAAAACAATGTGGTTTTAGAAGAAAGAAGCGGTGTCACACAGATACCAAACTTCAGGTGTGTGTTATATCCAGGCATATTTGAATCCCTGAATAACAACTAAAGTTCAAGCTAGGGTGTAAGCTACCACTAAATGTCAATACAGAAGATGCATGGGGACCTGTCAGATGACAGGCACAGAGAGCAAGGGCTTTGAGAATTCAGAAGAGTGTTTGGATTGAAGCTGGATCACAGAGCAATGCTTTTCAAATATATATATATATATATATATTACATAATTTTTTTTTTGAGACAGAGTCTTATTCTGTCGCCCAGGCTGGAGTGCAGTGGCGTGATCTCCGCTCACTGCAACCTTAGCTTCCTGTGTTCAAGTGATTCTTGCACCTCAGCCTCCTGAGTAGCTGGGATTACAGGCACATGCCACCATGCCCAGCTAATTTTTGTATTTTTAGTAGAGATGCGGTTTTGCCATGTTGGCCAGGCTGGTCTCAAACTCCTGCCACGGACTCCCAGAGTTCTGGGACTATATACTTGAACCACCATACCCGGCCTGCTTTTCAAATTTTAATTCAACTGGGTTCTTTTTAAAATGTAAATTCAGATTCCAGGTTTTAGGGCATTGATCCTCAACCAGGGAAGATTTTGCCCATCAGAGGACATTTGGCAATATCTGCAGACAGTTTTGGTTGCTACAATGTGGGGGACGAGGGGCTTTTGGCATCTAGTGGGTAGAGGTCTGGAATACTACTGAACATCCAGAGCATACAGGGAAGCCCTTCCTGACAAAGAGTCATCTAGCCCAAAGTGTCGATGGCACTGTGGTGTTCTGGAGAGCATGAAACCGTGGGTGGGGGGGTGCTCCAAGCAGAGGAACTGCCAAAGGTACTGTGGAAGAAATGTCTGGTTTATGGGGGCAGGGTACAGGCAGCCTGGCAGGAGGGGAGGTTGTATGTTCATGGGATCATAAAACCACCGATACCATGTGTTGGGAGAAAGTCCCACGTCACCTACAGCCTTGCTAAAGAAAATGGGCCCCATGTGAACTTCAACAGCATCACCTTCAAGCTTGTTAGAGATGCAGAATCTCAGGCCCTTCCTCAGACCATCTGAGTAAAAATCTGCATTTTAACAAGACCCAGGTGATTCGCATGCATGTTAAGGTTAGGTAACCACCTATGACACGTCCCTAGGATGAACTGACCAAGCGGCTTGTTTTTTTCAGCATCTACAGTGTGTTCAAATTTTCATTAGGGCTGGGCGCGGTGGTGCACTCCTGTAATCCCCGAACTTTGGGAGGCCAAGGTAGGCGGTTCATGAGGTCAAGAGATTGAGACTATCCTGGTCAACATGGTGAAATCCCTTCTCTACTAAAAATATAAAAATTAGCTGGGCATGGTGGTGTGCGCCTGTAGTTCCAGCTACTTGAGAGTCCGAGGCAGAAGAATTGCTTGAACCTGGGAGGCGGAGGTTGCAGTGAGCCGAGATTGTGCCACTGTACTCCAGCCTGGCGACGGAGCGAGACTCCGTCTAAAAAAAAAAAAAGAGTATGGAGTTGACTCACCTGGAGATGTAGATTTGGCTATAGAAAAGCAAAATGAACTTCAAGTGTCAGACTTTTCAAATGAAAAGTGCCCACTCCTGCTCCCCTGGACTTTCTCAAAGGGGCAGAACTCAGCAGTAAGGTTTTCTGACAAGTGACCCTGTCCCCTTCCTTGGCCCTAGGCTGGTCTCTGACCCCAGGGCTGCCATTCCAGGTTCTGGGTAGACCAGCAACCTCTGAGGTGACTTGTCTTGACCAGATGCGTAGCCTGAAGTACTTTGCCTTTTGGAGATTGGAATTAAGAATTTCCAAGAGAGGTTTTCAATTTGTAGAAGGAATAGGGGCTGGAAGGTCCTGAGTGGCCATATGTATACCAAATCCAGGAGGGAGTGGTCGATTCAGCAGAGAACAAGGGACATGCAAAAGAAGCAGGGAGGTCTTGGGAAGGATCATGCAGTCCAGGAGAGAGAGACCCCTGATCTCATTGGCTGTCCAGTCTCAAGACCATACATTAAGCTCCTTTTTCTTTACCCTGCAAAACTTTGTAGTTTAAAACACAAACACACAATTAAATTTAGCTGATTTATTTACAACTATAGACTGATTTAAAGATGAGTAATAGGCTGGGTGTGGTGGGTCATGTCTGTAATCCCAGCACTTTGGGAGGCTGAGGCGGGAAGATCATCTGAGGTCAGGAGTTCTAGACCAGCCTGGCCAACATGATGAAACCCCGTCTCTACTAAAAATACAAAAGTTAGCCAGGTATGATGGCGGGCACCTGTAATCCCAGCTACTCAGGAGGCTGAGGCAGGAGAATCGCTAGAACCCGGGGGGCAGAGATTGTAGTGTGCCAAGATTGCGCCACTGCACTCCAGTCTGGGAGATAGAGCAAGACACCATCTCAAAAATGAATAAATAAATACAAATAAAGATGAGTAATAATATTCCAAGTGAGGGAAAGAAATATTCAAACTGCTTAACTTGTAGCTCACATACATTAATTATTTCTGTTTCTTTTTTTCTTCTTCTTTTAATTAATTAATTTATTTTTGAAATGAAGTCTCACTCTGTTGCCCAGGCTGGAGTGGAGTGGCAGGATCTTAGCTCACGTCAGCCTCTGCCTCCTGGGTTCAAGCGATTCTCCTGCCTCAGCCTCCTGAGTAGCTGGGATTACAGGTGTGCACCACGATGCCCAGCTGATTTTTGTATTTATAGTAGAGACAGGGGTTGGAACCCTGTTGGTCCGGCTGGTCTTGAACTCCTGACCTCATGATCTGCCCACCTCAGCCTCCCAAAGTGATGAGATTACAGGTGTGAGCCACTGTTCCCAGCTTTAAAAAAAAAATTTTTTTTTTTGAGACAGGGTCTTTGTTGCTTATGCTGGAGTGCAGTGGTGGTGAGATTTCAGCTCACTTCAACCTTTGCCTCCCAGGCTCGGGTGATCTTTCCACCTCAGCCTTCCAAATAGCTGGGACCACAGGCATGCACAACATAGCTGGCTAATATTTTTGTATTTTTTTGTAGAGATGTATTTTTTTGCCACGTTGCCCAGGCTGGTCTCAAACTCCTGTACTCAAGCAATCCTCCTAATTTGTCCTCCCAAAGTGCTGGGATTACAGGAATGAACCACTGTGTCCAGCTGGTACTTTTTTTCTTTTTTAAGATTACAGTATTATCTGTCTTCCTATCAGTCATTTCATCCTCTCTTCCTTGTCAGGGAACTCTGATTTTGTTCAAGGAAATAAGTAAATCAAATGTTACTTAGGGCCACGTGCAGTGGCTCACATCTGTAGTCCTAGCACTTTGGGAGGCCAAGGCAGAGGGATCACTTGAGCTCAGAAGTTCGAGGCTGCAGTGAACTATGATTATGCCACTGCATTCCAGCCTAGACAACAGATCAAGACCCTGTCTCAAAAAAGAAAAAAAAATTATATAAGCAGAACATGCAACAACAACAACAAAATCACAGAGACCTTGGCCTTCACTCTCAGGCAGATCCTAGTTAGCTGAGTCAGCCATGGTGGTCTCATTCTTTTGCCAGCCGTTGGTTTAGGAACCAGCATGTGAGACTCAGTCATGGCCCATGAGATGAACAGGGAAGTCTACAGGGGGTTCAGGGAAAGTGGATCAGATTTCTAAGAGTCTGGAAGAAATGACTCCTTTTCCTGTTAGAATATTTTATTTTTTATTTTTAAAATTCTGAATGTGGGCCAGGTATAGTGGCTCACGTCTGTAATCCCAGCACTTTGAGAGGCCTAGGCGAGTGGATCACTTGAAGTCGGGAGTTTGAGAGCAGCCTGGCCAACATGGTAAAGCCCCATCTCTACTAAATACAGACACACACACACACACCCGAAAAATTAGCTGGGAATGGTGGCACATGCCTGTAATCCCGACTATTTGGGAAGCTGAGACACGAGAATGGCTTGAATTCAGGAGACGAGGTTGCAATGAGCCGATATTGCACCACTGCACTCCAGCCTGGGTGACATAGTGAGACTCTTGTCTCAAAAAAAGGAAAAAAAAATTCAGAATGTGATGCCTGTTACTGTCCATAGAGGTAAAAGATGACAAGTAGCAGGGCCTGTGCCCAAGTTTTAGAGTGACAGCCTAGAGCCGCTAATCTCTGTCTTCTTTATTGTGAGATAATAAAGCCCTCATTTTTTTTTTTTTGAGACAGAGTCTCTCTCTGTCGCCCAGGCTGGAGTAGAGTGCAATGGCGCAATCTCGGCTCACTGGAACCTCCGTGTCCCCGGTTTCAAGTGATTCTCCTGCCTCAGCCTCCTGAGTAACTGAGATTACAGGCACCTGCCACCTCGCCCAGCTAATTTTTGTATTTTTTAGTAGAGGTTGGCCAGGCTGGTCTCAAACTCCTGACCTCAGGTCATCCACTCACCTCGGCCTCCCAAAATGCTGGGATTACAGACGTGAGCCACTACACCTGGCCTATTGTTTACGTTCTTTTAAAAATAAAATCCCACAGCATTGTATTGTAATTGATGCAGATATAGCAGGTTATTAAATCACAACTAGATCAACATGGTTATGAATCAGAAGTGATTTTAGAGGTCATCTGTCTAAAGCAGTTCTACTCTACATTCCTACAGTGGCAAGATCCCAGTTAGAATGTGGAGTTGGCCTCTGTCCCCAGGTTGGGGACCCTGCATGAGTTATTTAATCTTGCTCAGTCTCACTTTCCTCACATATGAAAAGGAAATAAATATAGTTTGTCGAAACTAAGTGAGATAATGTATCATGGCTGGCATAGAATAGGCACCAAAAAAAAAAAGCTTGCTATCTTGGTTACTATCCAGATGAGAAAGCCATGGTTTTTGCCTTCAATAATATTAAAATTAAGGAGTATGAAAAAGACAAACAGTCATTAAATGCAAAGTGAGACCTGATGAAAACAACTGAGTCGAATCATGAGGGTAAAGGGAACGTGCTGTAAGTTCAGAGGTGGCTGGGCGCGGTCGGCTCACGCCTCTAATCCCAGCCCTTTGGGAGGCCGAGGTGGGTGGATCATCTGAGGTCAGGAGTTCGAGACCAGCCTGACTAACATGGTGAAACCCCGACTGTACTAAATATAAGAAAATTAGCTGGGCATGGTGGTGCATGCCTGTAATCCAAGCTCCTTGGGAGGCTGAAACAGGAGAATCGCTTGTACCTGGGAGGTGGAGGTTGCAGTGAGCTGAGATTGCACCATTGTAATTCAGCCTGGGCAACAAGAGCAAAACTCCATCTCAAAAAAAAAGAGTTCAGAGGTGAGAAAAGCTTTATTTATTTTTAGAGACAGGGTCTTGCTCTGTCACACAGGCTGGAGTACAGTGGCACAGTTACAGCTCACTTCAGCCTTGACTTCCTCAGCTCAAGGAATCCTCTCAAGTAGCTAGGACTACAGGCATGTGCCACTATGCTCCACTAATTAAAACAATTCATTTTTTTTTGAGACGAAGTCTCACCCTGTCGCCCAGGCTGGAGTGCAATGGCGTGATGTTGGCTCACTGCAACCTCTGCCTCCCAGGTTCAAGTGATTCTCCTGCCTCAGCCTCCAGAGTAGCTGGGATTACAGGTATGTGCCACCACGCCAGGCAAATTTTTTGTATCCTTAGTAGAGATGGGGTTTCACCATGTTGGCCAGGCTGGTCTCCAACTCCTGACTTCATGATCTGCCTGTCTTGGCCTCCCAAAGTGCTGAGATTACAGGCATGAGCCACCACACCTGGTGAAAATTTCTTTTTTTCTGTAGAGACAGATCTTGCTATGCTTCCCAGGCTACCTGTGAACTCCTGGCCCCAAGCAATCCTTCCAAGCTCTGGGATTACAGGCATGAGCCACTGTGCCCAGCACAGAGATGAGAAAAGTTTAATGAGCAAAAGGGATTTGGGATTATGGCTGATTTTTATGATCTAAATTTTTCAGATTCCCTGCAAAAAATATCTATTGCCTAATCACGTAAAAGTTATTAAAATAGTGTGCATGCCTCAGTAAATAAAGAAACAATCGAATCTCAAAAATGTCCATTGCAATGTTTTCCTTTGATAATAATGAAAAACTTGGAAACATTCTAAATGTAGGAATTAAATAAATTGGGCCACATCCACATGGCTGAATATCATACAGTTGTTAAATAGCTGGGAATTGTGTACCAACATGGAAAAATGAAAATAATTGCTTTGTTAATGGTTAGACTTTGGATGATTATTGGCTTTCCATCTTTTTTTTTTTTTTTTTTTTTTTTTTT
>PVKP010036963.1:0-22021 GCA_004027715.1 Plecturocebus donacophilus | reverse complement strand
TCAGTTTTTACCACCCTGCAGAAAATCTTAAACTCCACTATATTTACATTTTATCTATTTACTTTTAATGTGTTTGTCGCCATCTGGTTTTTACCCTAGTACAAAGAATTCACAAATTTATTGAAATAATTGGATTTATAGTGTCTGTTAGGCTTAATTATAAGTCTGTTTGGTCTGATAATTCCATAATTCTTGAATCATAACTATAGCATTTTTGTACTAAGGTTCTTTCCCCTTTCCTAGATTATGTCTTCACATATAGGTCATGTAAATACAGCACTTAGCTTATAGAATTAAAGAAATGTTAAGTTCATTTTATGCTTTTCCTTAGATGTCTGAAATGGAACTAAAAGCCTTTGGAAGTGGCATTGATATAAAACCAGGCACACCTCCAATCGCTGGTAGAAGCACCACACCAACATCTAGTCCCTTCCGGTAAAATGTCATCTGTATGACATATATCATCTGTATGACATATAGATATATCTATATATCTATCTCTATATATTACATATATGTCATACAGATGATATATATATATATCATATATATATGATATATATATATATCTATTGCATTTTAGGTTTTGCATTTTTATATCATGTATATATCGCATTTTATATCATATATATATATATATATATTGCATTTCAGCCTCACATGTGAAGAACATGCAAGATTGTTGCATAGGTACATACATGGCAATGTGGTTTGCTGCCTTCCTCCGTTTCACCTATATCTGGCATTTCTCTTTTACTGAGCTGATCCAAGCTCTTCTTGGAAAATTCATCTTACGTGCACTCTCTAAACGCTTTTTATTCAGTCACCCTCATCTGAGAAATGAGCCACTTTTCAGGCACTCTGAAGTGTTCTCTACTTTACAAATCCTATTGAAATGTCTACTTCTCTACAGGGTTATAAGCTTTCCAGTGGCAGAGATTGTACCTTGTTGAATTTTGTGTTCCTTCTGCCTGACACATATTTGTTCAATAAATGTTTATAGAGGTGAACTGAACAGTAAGAAAAGATTTGCTACTCTATTAATCTCATACCCCAAATTCACTCTTTACGAATTAACTGAAGGAAAAACTATGACCTGGAAAGAGGAGTTCGAATGCTTGGAAACAGTCAGTTAGTATAAAGCTAGAATGTTTGAGGACGGTCTAAATGTTATTTCTGGGAAATAGTATCTACAGGAAATAAAAAAGTGTTCTAATCACTTTTTCTCTCTATTCCCGAGTTTCCTTATTTGCAAAATTGGCAAAACAATGGTGCTTATCTCATTGAACTATAAAAATTAACTAAATATTGAATGCAAGACACTTGTAAAAATGTTCGATAAATAGTGCTAATAAGAGTTAGCTATTATTATTTTTACAGTAATAGTAATAGTAGTGGGAGTAGTAGTAGTAATTTACGTGCTACTTTTAAGTTAAAAAGAGAGAGAAATGAGGTTTTGGCATGGATTCAACAGTCACCTTAATCCAGTGTCTTCTTCTTTCCTTCTTTACCTCAGCCTCCCATGGATCAATACAACAATTCAAGCCTGGCTGAATTTGTGTTTTTTGGCTTTGCCAGTGGGGGCTATGTCAGGGGCTGCCTTTTTGTTCTGCTGCTGTTGGCATACTTGTTCACCATCTGTGGCAACATGCTCATCTTCTTAGTCATCCGACTGGAATCAGCCCTACACACACCCATGTACCACTTTGTCAGTGTTCTCTCCTTCTTGGAGTTGTGGTATACGGCTACCACCATCCCTAAGATGCTAGCTAATATTCTCAGTGAGAAGAAAACCATTTCTTTTGCAGGATGCCTCCTTCAGACCTATTTCTTCCACTCCTTGGGAGCCTCAGAATGCTACCTTCTTACAGCCATGGCCTATGATAGATACCTGGCCATTTGTCGGCCTCTCCACTACCCTGCAATTATGACTACCACCCTCTGTGCCAAGATGGCTGCCGCTTGTTGGACTTGTGGCTTCCTGTGTCCAATTGCTGAGGTCATCCTGGTCTCCCAGCTCCCATTCTGTGGTTACAATGAAATCCAACACATTTTCTGTGACTTTCCACCTTTGCTGAGCTTGGCTTGCAAGGACACATCCACTAACATTCTGGTGGACTTTGCCATTAATGCCTTCATAATTCTTATCACTTTCCTCTTTATCACGATTTCTTATGCAAGGATCATGGGGGCTGTGCTGCAGATAAAAACAGCAGCAGGAAGAAAGAAGGCCTTCTCTACCTGTGCCTCACATCTTGCTGTGGTCCTCATCTTCTTTGGGAGCATCATCTTCATGTACGTGCGACTAAAGAAGAGCTATTCACTGACCCTTGACCGGACCCTTGCTATAGTTTACTCCGTGCTAACACCAATGGTCAACCCAATTATCTACAGTCTTCGTAACAAGGAACTCATTAAAGCCATCAAGAGGACCATCTTCCAGAAGGGCAATAAAGCTAGTCTTGCTCATCATTGACTTTCTTCCAAGGTCCCTTCTCACTTCCATATTCAATTCATACAAGTTCTATGTTCCTTTAGCTTGGCCTTGAATAATCTTCCCGTCATCACACATGCTCTGAATTTCATTTCCTTTCACCTCTTCAAAGACTTAATTTCTTTATGGTTTTCTTGTTTTCTACATCTTTACTTTTTCCATTTTTTACTTGATCACTTATGTCAGCATTTAAGAATTTTTAGTATCTATATTCTTTTTTTTTTTAAAAAAAAAGCATGTATATTTCCTGGACCACACATGTCCATCCAGCTGGGGATCAATTTCTCTGCTTTTTCCAGTCAAACTTCTCAACACACCATATCTCCTCTTCTTTACTCCATATTCACTTTTCAACCCATTCCAATCTTATTTTGACTCAGACCTTCCAGCTAATATTTTGTGAAGGTCATTATTGACCTCCATGTTACCAAATCCATTAGAAAGTTATTTTCCTCCTCTGGCTTGAACTCTTGACACATGACCAGTTTTTATGCCTCAACTCCCTTAACTTTTTATTCCTTAACTCTCATGACATCGTTACCTCCCAGTTTTCTTCTTACCTTTCTAGTGAGTCTTTCCCAGCCTTCATTGTCCTGCTGTGCTATCTCCTTAGATACTCAGAGTTATTCTCATGGATTTAAATACAGTCTCTATCACAAGGGCTCTTAAATTTTTATCTCCAATCTACAATTTTTCTCTAAATTTTGGACTTATATGTTCAACTTCCTACTTATCAACACTACCTGGATTGGAATTCTCAATAATTTAAAATTTAATATGTCAAAAATGATTTCTTAAAATTTCTAACCATAAAAGCTTGATGCTTTTGTTTCCTTGTGTTTCTTCTAGAAAATCTCAAATACTCGATCTTGCTTCCTTTTCTTGTACCCATAATTCCAATCAATTATTAATGTATGCTAATCTTTTCACAAAATATATTCTTAAATCAATTTATTTCTTATCCTCTTTAGTGTTGCTATCCTGGTATAAATTGCCAATATCTTTCAACTGGATTAATATAATAATATTCTACCCACACTCCTTTCTTTTACTCTCATTCTACCCTAATATATTTTTCCTCATAAAATACAAAGAAATGTATTTGAAATCTAAATTGTATATATCATTTTATAAAAACATGAGAAATTCTCAATTGCCTTTAATATAAAATTCAAAGCCTCACCATACTTTATAGGCCTAAACAAAATTCTTCCCTGCCTTCCTCTCCAACATAGATTTATACCGCTTCTCCCTCAGCTCCCTCCTCCCTAGTTACATGATTATTCTTTCAGATCTTCAAATATATCATGGATTTTTTTTGGCTTCAGGATCTTTACCCTGTTTTTTCCCCAACATTTCATTTGGCTCACTCTTCCTAATGGTGTGAGTTTCTATTCAAATATCAAT
Organism: Plecturocebus donacophilus; assembly: GCA_004027715.1. Classification (NCBI taxonomy): domain Eukaryota; kingdom Metazoa; phylum Chordata; class Mammalia; order Primates; family Pitheciidae; genus Plecturocebus; species Plecturocebus donacophilus. Next base: position 18,120 of record PVKP010036963.1, on the reverse strand, counting down.
TTCCAGACATTACCTTTGAGAAGACTTCTGAACACTCAATCCAATTTACGTCACCCATTTTTATCTCTGATGTATGTTTTGCTTTTCCTCAAAATGTGTATGGCAGTTTATACATTTGTGGACATTTGTGTATGTATAGATATAGATAGATATAGTTTGTCATTCTTTTCTACAAGTATCTATAAACTAGATTTTTGTCTCAAATTATTTCAGTTTCGTTATTCTCTATATGTCCAGAATCTAGCACGGAGCCTAAATGAGATGAATATTTGATGCAAGTGTAATAAATGAAACATGTAATGAATCTTATCCACATCTGTCAATAACATATTTGGCCTTGAACAATGACATCATGAATCTAATCATTGTGGAAACCCACTCTTCTATAGAATGCATCGGTCTTCCCTAGCTGTACTCACCTGTTTTCTGAACATTCCGCCTCAACTTGTCTCCCTTCTGCCTTTTGAATTTCCTTGGATAGTACTGGTAACTAGTCCTTAGTTAGCCGCTGTGTATCACACTAGGTTATCGTTTCTGGACATGTATTTTTTTTTTACTCACAAACTTTGGTAGGCAGGTAAGCTATCTCCAGATAATATTAATTTTTAGCATTATATGGTTGTGTGTAAACTTACATTTTCATGGCATTTGGGAAAATGCGTAAGTGTGGGATTGCTGGGTCACAAGATAAATATATGTTTATAATTAACTATCTAACTGTGTTCCAAAGACTAGTAGTGCTTTTTGGGTCCCTCAGCTGTGGTGCGATGTGGGGAATGTGTAGTGGGAGTCCATTCAGCCTGGGCAGCTTTCCTGAGCTGTGGAAATAGACTTGTCATGAACCCTAGGCTGCTGTTTCTCATTGCTGCCTGTCCATGAGTAATAAATCTGCTTTTCCTTATTTGTTCTATGAGTGTTTTGTCTCACCAGATTCATGAACTTGGTAGAGAACTTTTGCATAGATATTCATGTCCTTTACTCCAAATCTTCCCTGCTGTTCTCCACACAATTTTATCATATATTTTTGTAAAATAAACACAGAGTACATTGCTCCTATGTTTGCTATATATAGCCAGTTATTTTCTGTAAACAGTAGTGGTAAAAGACAAGAGGTTGAGATGTTAATGAGTACTGAGGAAGTTAATGGAACTGCAGCTTCAAGACATGTGATGCCATAAAAAGACAGGCAGTTATGTGCTAAAGTCTGCTCATAGTTTTTGAGAAATGATTGATAACTTATTAGAAATTCTGTAGAACAATAGCATGGAATCAGGTACAGTGGGAGCATTAACACTATACCAATCAGCAAATATTATAAATCAGGGTCTTTGTAAAAATGGCAGGTTATATCAGAGCTAAATAATGCCAGACACTAAGGTGGTAAGAACAGACTTAATTAGTAATATATGAATATAATTGTGAATACACACACACACATAAATTATTTTGGTAGCTTTGAGTTTTCTCAGGCAGGCACCTAAAGAGGTACTAGGATTATCTATGGCCTTGAGCTCTTAGAAACTATGTTAGTGTTTAAGTCTTTTAACACGTGGTTTGGAAGGGAAGGTGGGGAGGGTGTATAAAATCATTTTTGCTGACAGTCTATAGATTTTGTAGGCCAAGGTTGAGGTTTAGTCAAAAAGAGAGCTAGCTTTCAATGAAGTAGACAATCTTTGTTAGAGGAAAGTCAGTTGTGAAGCATTTACCCCAACACAAATAGAGATGGGATATCAGTTGGAGGGGCAGTAGCAGAATTGGTGGACATCTTTTAGGAGTAGAGGATATTCTAGTTCACAGAAAAGAAGTAATTGAAATGAAATTGACAGAGGTGGAAAATTTAGTTTAAAAGGTAGTGGTTCTTTAACCTTTAATTGCCTTATAGGGATTTAGAAAACCTGAATAAACCTGTAGTCATTAAGTAAATAAAATTATTAGTTAAACTCTATGTATACTAGTCAAAAAATAACAATTTGCCTCAAATATTGTTATTAAAAATCTATTTACCACAAATAAAATATTAAATACTTGCAACTCAATTTGAAAAAAATTCTTCAAGAAAGAGACTGGGAGATCAAAAATATAAACTTGGATGAAGAACACTGAAAGTGTGAGGGGAACTGGGAAAGTAACAAAAATTAGTTAATTCTTCTCACAGTTTGTTTTATAGTTTGTAAGTACTTTTTTCTTACGTTATCACATTTTTAATGAGGAAAGAAAATCTTTATATTTTTAAAATTTTTATCTGACAAATAATAATTATATATGATGTTTTGATACATGTATGCAGAGTGGAATGATCAAATTAGGCTAATTAACATATTTATCACCTCATATATAGTACTTATCATTTTTATTTTGTGGCGAGAGTATTTAAAATCCACTCTCTTGGCAATGTTGCTATCCAAGGCTCGATGAAGTGCCTAATGTCACATAAGTATTTGGAAGAATGGCTGAGATTGAAATCCAAGATTCTGAGGCAGTACTCTTTACAGAGCAGGTAGCACTAGAATAAAGAGGAGACTGCAGTGTGTAAGACAACATGTAACTGCTGTAAATATGAGCAACAGACAAGATTAGAAGTTGGCCTTGATGATATTTATGTCTTCAGCGTCTTCCTGTCCTCACCCTTTCGGAGTCAGAGAAAGTCAGTCAAATTTTATAAAGATCCTATCATAATTGAGAAGTGTGTGCTTACTCCCAAGTCATGCAGTACAGGAACTCATTTGAACCTAGTTTCCACATCGGTTATTGTTATTTACTAAAGGGAGTAATTGCCTTGAGAGATGTTCTGTCTCAACTTGGACTGGCAGTTATTGTTGTAGTAACTAATAGGTAAAGAAGGACTACTAGCTAATGAACTTGCTGTATGTCAGTTCCCTTCCTGAGAGAGCACGTTAGTGACCCCAGGAGGTCTGCTCAGAAGGCTCATGGGCTTCTGCCTCTACAAGAACTCTATCAAGAATCCAGGTTTCATGTAAGAAGAATTTGTTTTATGGTTTAACTTATTCCCACAGGTTCCATCAGAGTGATAAACTTCAACCCCTCCAGGCCCCAGGAGTGGTTGACTATAATACTGCAAATGAGATACAGGAAGTGAGCAGGAAGTTCTCTTCTAACTTTGGACTCTGAAGAAGAGAAGGAAATGGTCCAAACCTGTGAGAATTGTGAACTTGGAAGATGAGAGATTTGGGGGTGCTAGTTTTCTGTGGAAAATAATACTTGATCTGATCCTTCGATTGCTTAGACAGAGTATGGAGGGAGTGAACAACAGCAGGTCATTAGTGAATGATGATACAACATATAGCATGATAGTAAGTCTTTGGAGTTATGTGGAAACTTTACCTTCTGAGAAAGGAGAGGACAAGATACTGGCTTCTCATATTCAATCTTGTGACCAGCCCTCCATGCGGATCTGAAAATTTAGTTAGAAAATTTAGTCCCACTCACAGATGAGTTGTCTAGATTCTGACAACTGGAGGCCAAAAAAGGAAAGAGGTAGCTCCTAGAATGGAACCTTGTATTTATATTTAGAAGGGAATGAATGTAGAACATCTAGAAAAGAAGGATCTGAGAAGAGATAGAAATTTAAGGATAATCCTTTATAGAAGGCAGGTATGCATCCAAGACTTGAAAGAAACAGAAGGCAGAATTGGGCAGTGGATAGACATGGATCTGAAGTGAGAAAAACTAAGACAAAGAAATGGTGGATAATAAAGTAAGTATGCTGAACCAAAATCAACCATATAGAAGTTTGGCCCAGAAGTAGGTCTCTGGAATCTTAGTAGAGAAACTTCCTATACTAAGTCTTTGATTGAGAAAGGCTTTTGTATATGGGTTGGACATGTTGCCTAGGTTTGGAAAATGCCAAAAAAAATTAGAATAAACAAAGTTTGGATGAATTTTAGGATTCTGGAGAGGGAAGAAGTGATAAGAAGACTGGAGGACAGAAAAAGAACACTCAGTATCTTTCCTAACTCTTTGACTTTACACAAGCAATCCCTTTTGCTTCAAATACTTTTTTTTTTTCATTTTTCCATCTAAAAAATTCCAACACTTTCTTGGCTTCAAATAAAAATTACATATTCTGGAAGGGCACAGTGCTTTACACCTGTAATCCCAGCACTTTGAGGGACCAAAGCAGGTGGATCACTTGAGCCTAAGAGTTCAAGACCAGCCTGGGCAACCTAACTAAACCCTATCTCTACCAAAAATATAAAAATTAGCCAGGCATGGTAGCACATGCCTGTAGTCCCAGCTACTTGTGGGGCAGAGGTGGGAGGAATGCTTTAGCCCAGGAGGTCAAGGCTACAGTGAGTGGAGGTCCTGCCATTGCACTCTAGCCTGGGTGATAGAGTGAGATATTGTCTCCAAAAAATAATAATAATTTTAAAAATTATGTGTTCTATGAAATTTTTCTGATTTATCACCATATCCAGTCCGTGGTTCATACTCCTACTGCATATGCAAATTAGCATTTATCTTACTAGATTTGCATATTACACAAATATTTATTGAGTTGTGACTATATTTCAGACATGGCTCTAGGCACTTGACATATACCAGTAAACAAAATAGAAAATAAAAAAACAATTGCCCTTATAGATCTTATACCCCCAAAGAGGAGAGAACCAATAAACAGTAGGAATAATAAATAAGTACATTTTATAGTTTAGAACATGACAAGTCCTCTGGAAAAAAGTTAAAAATAAGGTAGAGAAAGGCAATGGTAGTACAGAATATGGATGTAAAAATGAAGGCACAGTGCAGTTATATAGGGTGGCCCAGGTAGTTGAGCTGGTGAAATTTGAGCAAAGATGAAGTAAATGAAAGAGCCATCCAAATAGTGAAAGAGATTCAAGAACAAGGAAAGAGCTATAGCAAAGGCTGTAAAATGATATGTCATTCAACACATTTGATCAATGGAAATGCAGAACCCAATTTAGAATTTAACAGGATCACTCTGGTGTGCTGAGAATAGGCTGCAGGTGGACAAATGTAAGTAGGGAGATCTGTTAGAAGTCAGTTACAGTAATAGAGGTAAGGTGAAAGTGACTTGAACCAAGGTGGTAAAACATAGTCCCTTCCTGGGTATATGAGAGAAAGATAGAAACGAGGATGACTGCAGGGTTTTGGCTTGTCTGTTGGAAGACTGCAATTGCCATCATTTGCAATAAGGAAGACTATGGGTAGAACCCGCAGGAGTTCAGTTTGAGATGGCTCTTAGACTCCCAAGAGGAGATGTGAGTAGGCAGTCAAATATATGTGTCTGGAGTAAGGGAGAGAAATATTGCCTGAGATATGGATTCAGATATCTTCAACACATTTATAGTGTTTAAAGCTATGGTAGTAGATGGTATTAGCACAGGAGTTGAGTTTATACAGAAGGAAAAAAAAAGATTAAACACTGACCCTGGGCACTGTGATGTTAAAAGGATGGAGCATGGAGGAGAAACTAATGATGGAGAATGAGAATGAATGACTAATAAAATAGGAAGGAACCGAAAGTATAGTACCCTGAGAATCAAGTGAAGAAAGTGTGTGAACAGACAGGATAAATCAACACTGTCAAGAAACATAGATAATCCAAGTAAGCTAAGGAATGAGAAATGACCGCTGGATCCAGCAAATCTTAGGTAATTAATGTCTATGAGAAAAGAGGTTTTGATGGAGTGGTGGTAGTGCAAATCTAATTAAAGTGGGTTTAAAAAGGAACTTAAAGAGAGGAATTAAAGGCAATGCGTATAGGTGACTGTTGGAAGAGTTTTCTTTCAGGGACATAGAAAGAAATACAGCGGTGGCTGTGGGATAAGTGAGTAAAAAGAAAGAATTTAAGGCACTTGCTTTTTTTTGTCTGTTTAGTAAATGAGAATAATAGCATATTTTTATGTTGATAGAGTATTCCATGAAAGAGCTGTATAATAATTAGTTGTTTCTCTATGTTCTGTATTAAAATATTAGTTTGTTAACATCAAGTGCCACATTTTATTTTTCTGTTTGGTCCCTGTTGTAAGTATAATACCTAGAGTACTGAAAATAATCAATTATTGTTACGGTGACCTCAACTCAGTAGAGCATGTATATTTACTATCTATAGAAGCAATAAACCAGAAAAGAACATTTGGAGTTGGGGAGTGGGCGGGAAATGGCAGAAACAATTGATAAAGTGGCCACAGTCTGAACTTGAAAAGCAAAAAGATAGATTTGCCTCCTCTCTTTCTTTGGCTCTTTTATTTACTTCAACCTTCTTATTTTGACTTGAATTCTCACCAGTGTCCAAAAGAGGTCTAAATTCTGACTTATGTACCCTGATAGATGCTAGTAGACCTGAGTTCTCATAAAGGAATATGAGGGAGCAGAAGGGAAAACAATTGATTCTTTGGTAGCCAGAAAGTTGAAGAAAACAAATTGAAATGAGAAATTAGAAAATAATACTTAAATTATATATACTTTGTCCAGTACAGTATCAATATATTATGAGTATAAATGATTTGTCCCTTAGACAAACAATATGTATAAATGTTAATATACACTTTGGAATAGAAATACTTAAATTTCTAAAATCTATATAGGTTCTATTGAGAAAGTCAACTGGGTTACAGAATGGATTAGGAAGGCCAAAACTGAGCTGCTTTAATCAGGGAAGACTAAATATAAAGGTGAATAGTCTGAAGGAGGCTGTTACCATGAAGGGCAGGTAGGAATGGAATTGAAATGTTGACCTCTCAAAGCATTTACTGAGAGGGCTTTACTCTGGAGGTGAGAGAAGGGAGGGCAATAGTAATTTGAGGGTAGGCTTCTTGTTAGAATCTCTATAGCTCAACTTTTTTTTCCTGTGCTTCTGCACTACACATCTAGGCACATGAATGGTGAGCAATGGACACAGGGAACTGGAGCCAGGTAACAGAGTTCATCATCTTGGGCTTCCCCCATCTCCAGGGTGTCCAGATTTATCTCTTTCTCTTGTTGCTTCTCATTTACCTCACGACTGTGGTGGGAAACCTGCTGATATTCCTGGTGGTCTGCCTGGACTCCCGGCTTCACACACCCATGTACCACTTTGTCAGCATCCTCTCCTTCTCAGAGCTTGGCTATACAGCTGCCACCATCCCTAAGATGCTGGCAGACTTGTTCAGTGAGAAGAAGACCATTTCATTCTCTGGATGTCTCCTGCAGGTCTATTTCTTTCACTCCTTTGGAGCAACTGAGTGCTATCTCCTGACAGCTATGGCCTACGATAGGTACTTAGCCATCTGCCGGCCCCTCCACTACCCCACCCTCATGACCCTAACACTCTGTGCAGAGATTGCCATTGGCTGTTGGTTGGGAGGCTTGGCTGGGCCAGTAGTTGAAATTTCCTTGATTTCACGGCTCCCATTCTGTGGCCCCAATCGCATTCAGCACATCTTTTGTGACTTTCCTCCCATGCTGAGTTTGGCTTGCACTGATACATCTATAAATGTCCTAGTAGATTTTGTTATAAATTCCTGCAAGATCCTAGCCACCTTCCTGCTGATCCTCTGCTCCTACGTGCAGATCATCTGCACAGTGCTCAGAATTCCCTCCGCTGCCGGCAAGAGGAAGGCCTTCTCCACGTGTGCCTCCCACCTCACTGTGGTTCTCATCTTCTATGGGAGCATCCTCTTCATGTATGTGCGGCTGAAGAAGAGCTACTCCCTGGACTATGACCGGGCCCTGGCAGTGGTCTACTCAGTGCTCACACCCTTTCTCAACCCCTTCATCTACAGCTTGCGCAACAAGGAGATCAAGGAGGCTATGAGGAGGCAGCTAAAGAGAATTGGGATACTGGCATGAGTGGGGGCTGGGAGTAGGCCAATGCTGGGGGCTGAGGATATGGTGACCCCAGGGGTCAACAGTGGCCAGAGATGAAACCAAAAATTCAGTACTTTTCTACATGGGATGGTGGAGTTGTAGCAAGTGCTGACTGACTTTCAGTCTTACACCGACCTTCATATCGTCTGCTGGAGCCACATTTGGCTTGGGACCAGAGACTAGGAACAGTACACGTTCCTTCAACATGATGTGGTACAGTGATTTTCAAAACTTGAATATTTATGTATCATACTTAGGATTTAAAAAAATCTATGTCTTACCTATTATATCTAGAGAGAGACATTTTTCAAATTTATTTGACTTAATATAGTCAGTCATGCCCTCAATAATGTGCCAGATAAAATTTAAAAAATAAAATTGATAATGTTTTATGTACCACTTGCAATCATTCCATGTGGAGAAGACTGGTACAGTAGAAAAAATCATGTTTTTTGAACCCATATATATTTGGGTTTAAATCATATTTTATTCAGTCACTTGCTAATTAATCTTTAGAAGATAACTTAGCATCTCTGAGTCTTAATTTCATCATTTGATAAGAATATTTTATTAAAGAGCATTTTGAATATTAGTGTTCATATTTGTAAACCACAGTACAGTGTCTAACATGTAGGTGATAGTAAAATATAAGTTATACTTATTTTTATTTATTTTATTCTTTCAAGACCTCTCATCATTACTCTGAGTCTTAGAACAATATCTAGTAAAACATAAACAGAAATACTTTCCAGGTATTTTCCCCACAAGAAAGGAATAAACCAGCCAGAAGGAATACTTGTATCCCCGCTGTCTTGTATAAATGTAGCACGATTTAATCATTCATCAGCTATTAGCATTTTGTATTCTGGAACATTTGCAGCTTCAACTTCACTAGATGCTGTCAAGTTGTTTCCCAAAATCTGCCTAGCATCAACAATGCATGCATTTTTTTATTATTGCACATCTTTTTTAATGTTCTATTTAGTCATATTTTTTCCTTCTTGGCTGTTGTGTAAACAATATGCTACTGCTTTCATTTGCAGTTGAATGTGTGTGTGTGTGTGTGTGTGTGTGTGTGTGTGTCTACTCATTTGGTTGTTTATCTTTTCTTATTACTTTGTAGAAGCTTTTTATATATTCTAAATAATAATCAGTTATATATACATTATTACAAATACAGACTCCTAGTGTGTATCTTGTTGTTTTACTTCTTAATGGCATTGTTTGATGAAAGGAAATATTAAATAGTTTAATTCATTGGTCTTTAAATTTATGGTTTATATTTATATTGAATTTAAAAATTTTAACTGAAATTCCAATACAATTGATTAAACAATGCACCATTTCCACAGGCCTGTTGTGCTGGCTATGTTCATCTTTTCCCCAGTGATCTTCTATTACTGCTCTCACATATTTTAAAATTCCATATTAGTTTATTTCTTTGCTTCTATTGGCTGTTTACTCCTACTGGTATTTTATTACAAATATTGCTTCATAATAACCTTTAGTAAATAGGAAAAGTGCCACCATTTTAATCGCCTTTGAAATGTCTTTTTCTTGGCATGCATTCTTACATGCCCCACTCCTCCCTACTCAACCTGAGATTTTGATTGAAATTATTGACTTGTAGATGATTGGCATGTTTATGTAACTGAGACATTCTATTCATTAATACAGCATATGGATCAATTTATTTATGTGTTTGATTTCCAATACGGTTTTATAAAGTGCTATATTTAGATGTAACACATCGTTTATAGTTTTGTATTTTTGTTGATACTTCAAATGGCATCTTTTCATTACATTTTCTGTCACCTGTTACTGATATATAATAATACGGTGTTAAATATATCAGTTTGTATCTATGCACTTGCTGAATTTCATGTTATAATTTGTTTTTATTTTCATTTGTAAATTTTATATCATCTTTAATTGCATTCTTCCTGTGTTTCTTTTTCTTATTTTCAAACAAAGTTTTATTTTTTTATGATGAACACTCATTTTAATATGTGTGTGTGTGTGTGTGTATGTGTGTGTGTATCTGTATATAGGTATATATATACATCTCTATGTATATAATTCTTGAATAGAGATAATATATGTTATATATTTAAATTTCTAGACACTAAGTGTTACAAATAATAATAGAAAAAGCTCGTTGATTTCTCAATTTGTTTCTTTGTTCCTGTAATTCTCTCCTTTAATTTCTGTAATACATCATTGCCCTCTTTTTCTCTTAGTTTCCTAAACATTTCAGGATAAGACAGTAAGGTAAACCTAGGTTCAAATTCTTGCTCTGCCACCTACTTAGCTACCTGACTACAGGGAAAGTACATAGTCATTAAACTTTAGTTTTTTCATCTTTTAAGTGGAAACCATAATGACTAATTTATGGAACTGTGAAAGGATAAAATGAGATGAAATATAAAAATGCCTTAGCATATTTGCCACATATTTAATAAATGAAAGTTATTTACTATTAATACCATTTTTCTCTCACCTACCAATTGTAATCCTCCAGTCTCTTCTCATATCCCCTGCATTTTTTTCAATTATCTAGTGCATCCTCATGGTTCAGTTATAATCTCTACTTAAATAACGTAGACATCTGTGTCCACAGGCTTGTCATCCCTTCTGAAATCCGGTCCTTCATGTTTAATGACAGACATTTCTACTTTAAAGTTCTCTCACACGTTCATAATAAAATATCTATAACTCATCTTCTTATAATTGCCCCTGCAAGCTTTTGCTTTAGCTGGTCTTATATCTGTCAATAGTGCCATCTGGCAGACTAACTGAAGCTTATGAATCTGTTACCTTTAATGTTCTTTTTTCCATCATGGCACAAATACGGTCAGGTATCAAGTCCTATTGATTCTTTATTCACAATTACTCCCATCTCTTCTATCCTTTAATTCCATTATTACAGTTCTATTTTAGGCCTTTACTCTAGACTATTGCAGAATTGGGTCTGATGTCTGGTAGGTACTCAATAAATTTGAGTTGAATAAATTAATAATATTTCTTACTTCCATAATTTCTTTACCTAAATGCATTCAACACATCATCAATGCAATTTTATGCATAAATTATAACTCAAAAATTATCTCATAACTTTCTGTTATATAAAGAATGTATTTTCAAAATCCCAATGTCAGACAGTCAAAGACCTCCACACCCTGCCAAATCTTACCTTCCAATTCTGTCTCTTCCCTACTGCATTCTACATGCCATCTGATTGAAGCCAAGCATATGTGTTAAATATTCTGTAAACATGGATCTTGTATTATCACCTCAAAATCCTAGTTGATCCTCTTCTATTAAACATACATTACCTAAGTTTAGGTAAATCTTAGGGCTATGCATTAAAGGTTAAAATGTAAATCAATATTGATAGATAATCATCAAATTTCTTAGAATCTAGACATATAACTAGATGATTTAAATAACAGATGTAGGCACTAGATGCTTTACAAGCACAAAAAAAGAGACTCCCTGGCCAGGCATGGTGGCTCACGCCTGTAATCCCAGCACTTTGGGAGGCCAAGGCAGGAGGATCACCTGAGGTCAGGAGTTCAAGACCAGCCTGGCCAACATGGTGAAACCTTGTCTCTACTAAAAATACAAAAATTTGCCAGACACGGTTGCAGGCACCTGTATTCCTAGCTACTCATGAGACTGAGGCAGGAGAATGGCTTGAACCCGGGAGGTGGTTGTCACAGTGAGCCAAGATCATGTCATTGCACTCTGGCCTGGATGCCAAGAGCAAAACTCCTCTCAAAAGAGAGAGAGAGAGAGAGAGAGAGAGATCCCCTAAGTAGCCTGCAATCAAGAAAGATTTCCTGAAAGCAGTGATGATGTATCAAGTCTTTAAAAATTTGTAGGAATTGCAGAGGTGATCTGAGTACAAATATTCTGGGTGGGGAGAAGCAAATTGGGATTCTAATTTCAGGAAAAGGGAAAAGCAGAAAACAAAAAAAGAAGAACAAAAGCCAATGGTACAAAACAGCAATATGAGATTATAACCACAATCAGATGAGATTCTGGAATTTATGGTGTAAGGCAGGAGGTTGAGTGGGGAGTGGAACTAGAGAAACAAGCAGCAGCTCAAAGAGGGCCTGTATCTTTCCTGTCTTCTTTCCTGGATAAACCAAGTCCTGCTAAATTATACTGTTATGGGATCTTTGGGGTGTGCTTTTCCAGCCAGAAACCTCTGTGGCCAGTGGCACTTTTGCCCAAGTTTTGCTCTGGCCCACTGGGCTCATTCTGCCCACTGAGCCTGGAAGGTTACTCATGCTACTGGCCTAGATACCATGCCTGCCAAGGGAGAGTGCATGGAGCAGCAAGGAGTGTGTGAATGAGGGTGGGGTCCAATCACTGTGCAGTCAGACATGCCAGCTGCTGCAGTGGGGTGGGCAGCTCTAGATGCCAGCATAGGCACCAGCTCTCCACAAGGCTGTGGCTGGACCAGGTGTACCACAAGCAGCTTCCACAGCTGGCACCAGGGAACATAGTGGTGCCCTGAAACTTGGAGATGCCAGGAACCACAAGACCTCAAAGAAGGAGTCACAGGCTGGGCACAGTGGCTCACGCCTGTAATCCCAGCACTTTGGGAGGCTGAGGCAGGCGGATCATGAGGTCAGGATTTCAAGACCAGCCTGACCAACATGGTGAAACCCCGCCTCTACTAAAAATACAAAAATTAGCCAGGCATGGTGGTACATGCCTGTAATCCCAGCTACTCAGGAGGCTGAGGCAGGAGAATTACTTGAACCTGTAAGGCAGAGCTTTCAGTGAGCTGAGATTGCACCACTGCACTCCAGTCTGGGCAACAGAGCAAGACTGTGTCTCAAAAAAAACACCAAAAACAAACAAAAAAAGGAGTCACAGGCCTGGCTTAGGAAGCTCCCAGATCTAGGCTCCCTGAATGGCTGCAACTCTTCTCTCCTTCTCTTCACCACAACATGGTGAGCAAGGGACATGTCTTATCCCCGTTTATGTTACAGCTCTTTTAGCCTCATTTGGTGGGTCCTGAGTTCCTGTCCTGTGCCTAGGAAGAATGAGGTATGCAGACAAGCGGAGGGTGAGCAACACAAAGAGGAGCTTTATTGAGTGACAGAATAGCTCAGAGTAAACGCACAGTGGGCAGCTCCTTTCTGCAGCCTGGGTTTCCTGATGAGTGTTCAGCTTCTAGCAGAGAGGTTAGTTCCTCTCTGCTATGCAAGTCATTCCCACAGGTATTCATCTACTGGCAGAGAGGGTAGCTCCTCTCTGTAGGCAGGTCCTACTGTTATCACCCATTGTCTCTATCATCTCTGCAGCTCTCAGCAGAGAGGAGGCCCTAGAGTGGATTGCTCCTGTCTGTACCTTGTTATCCCTGGACTTTTGCTCTGGCTGAGCCCTGGGCTTCTATGGGTCTCAGAGGGGAAGAAGTGCACTCCTATTGGCCCATGGGCAGCCATGGGCAGTCTGGAAAAGGCACAACCAGTTCCCACTCTGGTGGGGCCGCACAGCCCCCAGTTTTCAGGTTCTCTCTGGCTTGAATGTGGGATCTCACCAGGGACCTTCCCCCTTCTGCCCAGGAACTTGTCTGCCTCCTGTTGCCTTTTATAGCTCCCTGGCTGTAAATGTGAAGGGGGGCCCTCAGTGCCCCCTTGGCTTCCCTCCTATGCTTGTTGGTGCCCAAAGTCTGGAGGGCAGCAAGGCGGCAAGGGGCTGGTGTATCAGCCCTGCCCCAAGTGTGTGCACACCTGGATGGACTGCAATAGCACTAGCGCTCATCCCTACTTTGCTCCTAGATTGGAGTGGACATTGACAGCAGGGAGAAGCCAGGCAGCAGGAGCAGATGCTTTCAAGCCTGTGAGGGCAGGGGGACCTTCCCATACCCCCCAGGAGTGCAGAGATGCCTGAGTCTGCATCCATGGTTTGGGTGGCTGCACTTGCATGGGGGAGTGGGAGGCTGTGATCTGCAGTCATGACTTGGGTGGCTGCAGCCCCATCCTCCTGGGTGGGGCTTCTGTCTGCTCCATGGAGCAGGTGGCCCAGATCTACAGCCTAGGTTTGGGTGAATGCAGCTGCACGCAGGAACACCTGTTCCAGGGTCCCAAGAGCACAAGGATGCCTGGGTCTGCAGCAGTGGCTTGTAGTGACACCTGGGGAGCCCCCACCCCAAGTCGGAAGGGGCAGGTCTCCCCATTGCACCCCGCTCCCACCCCAGCCACACCTTCCTGCTGCAGTGGGCCTGAAGGTAGCAGTCACTCCAGATGGTTCACCACCGCCATCAATATTGGAAGGTAAGAAAAGACCAAGTCTTTTCAAAAGACCGGGGGATATATACTTGGGCCTAATCACTAGAGATATAATCGAAAAGTAATGCTAGTGTTTAACTAGATTTGAATTTAGAGGATTAAGGTTCACTCTCTTCCACGCCTTGTGTTGCCTGTGTGAACCGGAGAAAGCCTTTGGCTTCTCTGAGTCTCTACATCTGCAAACTGTAGTCTTGCTTACCTTATACAAATAGGTTTTTTTTTTTTTTTAATGTGATGGAAAGCAAACCACATAAATCTTACCATGCTAGTTATTTTTTTAGCATGCAAATGGATTTTTAAAAAAATATGATGATGTTGATTATATCAGCAGAGGGAAAAGAAATCATAGTGAAAACGAGTAAAAGTGGAGAGGAAAAGAGTGTTTACTGATTGAGTATTCCAGAGAATCATGATCCTGGCTGAAGTTTATTCTGACTCCCACAGCTATGCCCCAGTCCCCAGCTTTATACTGTACTCCTATAGGAGAGAAAAGGTTTTATAGTCCCAGGACAACTTATGAAACCTGACCCTGGGGAATGTCTACTAGGTAACATTTTTCTCCTAATTTGTCCCTTAGAGGAGAGAGAAAGATACATTATTTTACTTTAGATATTGCATCATACAAAGTGAAATTCCCAGGAAAGACCATCTTTCCATTCTAGATATTCCCAGAAGAGGCCTCAGAGACATTTATACCCTTACTGACAAGCTAGGAGAAGAGGCAGGTGGCTGCAGAGATTTCGAGGAGCATTCTCATGGTGTCAGGCAGGGTAAGTACTAAAGACTGAATTGCAAGCGATTCTCTTGCCTCAGCCTCTCAAGTAGATGGGATTACAGGTGCCTGCCACCACACCTGGCTATTTTTTTTTATTATTATTTTTAGTAAAGACAGAGTTTCACCATGTTGGCCAGGCTGGTCTCAAACTCCTGACCTCAGGTGATACACCTGCCTTGGCGTCCCAAAGTGCTGGAATTACAGGTGTGAGCCACTGTGCCCAGCAAAGTTGAATTCTTTAGCTAGGCTCAGGCTAGATATCAGTGCTGGGGAAGATGGTGAAGCAACATAAACATTACTCGAAAAAGAGCTCCAATAATTTATGTTTAAATTAATAACTTCTGAAAAACAAGAGTTAAAAATAGTTTAAAATGAAGGTACAAGTTTTAAGGCTAAACACAGAGGGACGAAACCAGAAATTAAAAAGCGACCAAACCTATAGAAAATATTTCCAGAGAATGAAATTTGTGTGTTGCTTTGCTTTGTGCACATCAGGGGAAGATATTTACCAGAAAGAAAAGGTGATTTAGGAGTCCAACAGTAAATATTTCAGATGATTTTGGCATGGAGATAAAGTTTAAGAGATTATTTCTAACTGGTCTCTTCGGGAAAATTCTGGAATCAGCTTGAGTAAATCATTACAGAAAATTCAGTAGGCAATCAACATTCCAATTCTAGGAGTCTCTTATTTCCTTTTCTCTGTTCACAGATGACACAGTTGATGACCAGTGGGAATCAGACAATGGTGACTGAGTTCCTCTTCTCTCTGTTCCCACATCCGCACAGAGGCGGCCTCTCACTCTTCATTCCCTTGCTTCTCATCTACGGGTTTATCATAACTGGAAACTTAATGATGTTCATTGTCATCCAGGTGGACATGGCCCTGCACACACCTATGTATTTCTTTATCAGTGTCCTGTCCTTCCTGGAGATCTGGTATACCACAACCACCATCCCCAAGATGCTCTCCTGCCTAGTCAGTGAGCAGAAGAGCATCTCTGTGACTGGATGCCTCATGCAGATGTACTTTTTCCACTCACTTGGTATCACAGAAGGCTGTGTCCTGACAGCAATGGCCATTGACAGGTACATAGCTATCTGCAGTCCTCTCCATTACCCAACCATCATGACTCCCAAACTTTGTATCCAGCTGACAGCTGGATCCTGCTTTTGTGGCTTCCTCCTTGTGCTCCCTGAGATTGCGTGGATTGCCACCTTGCCTTTCTGTGGCTCCAACCAGATCCACCAGATATTCTGTGATTTCACACCTGTGCTGAGCTTGGCCTGCACAGATACATCCCTAGTGGTCATTGTGGATGCCATCCACGCAGTGGAAATCCTAGCCTCCTTCGTGGTCATTGCTCTATCCTACATCCGAATTATTATGGTGATTCTGGGAATGCGCTCGGCTGAAGGTCGTCACAAGGCCTTTTCCACCTGTGCTGCTCACCTTGCTGTGTTCTTGCTATTTTTTGGCAGTGTGGCTGTCATGTATTTGAGATTCTCAGCCACCTACTCAGTGTTTTGGGACACAGCAATTGCTGCCACTTTTGTTATCCTTGCTCCCTTTTTCAATCCCATCATCTATAGCCTGAGAAACAAGGACATGAAAGATGCTATTGGAAGGCTTTTCCACTATCAGAAGAGGGCTGGTTGGACTGGGAAATAGATACAGATCCTGGAGATTCTAAAAAGCCTCTTGGAAGAGCAGAATTTTAATGTTACTTATCTTTTTCATGCCTATCCTCTTTTCCTGTTGCTGCGGCTACTTGTTCTATTATTTTTAAAAAGAATGATAAACTGCTGTATGCAGGCTGTGGATAAGAAGTAGGTGGCCAGTTTACATTAACGCCTCTACCATGCCAGTGATAGCTGAAGCAGTAGAGATGGACCCTCTTGCTTTTAGCACAGGTTGGCTTCCTCCTTGCACTCTAGTAACTAGGTTCCTGCTAGTCTCTCCAGTGATCTGACATGCTAGTGGGACCAGGCAGCAGAATAGAAGAGGCAAGACAGACATGAAAGTTCTGAAAGTTGCTGCTGCTAACTTCCCCAATTCCCTTTCTGGAAATGCACCCCCTGTCATTCAGTATTCCATGCAAGTAAATCATTTCTTGATACTAGATAAGAGGTCTTCTCCGCTTTTTGCTCATTTAATTCCCAAACTCATTTCAGCAAACATGAACTGCTTATGTACATTATGTGTTACAGAATTTTAGATCCAAAGGGGTTCCACCAAAATTAATAACAGCCTACTATATGTTTTGAGCACATTACTATTTAAAATATATTTTTTTAAAGAGAAAGAGAAAGAGAGAAGGGAAGTTTTTTTTTTTTTTAAGAGAAATAAAGAAGTAGAATAAAAGAGAAGAAAGAAAGAGAAAGGGAGAGAGAGAACAAAAATCTTGCTCTATTGCTCAGGATTTCATTTAAATCTGTAAAATGCTTATGCAATTACTAGAAAGTGATTTATTTCCTATTATGTGATCCCTTTTAGAATAGGTATGATATAATATTGAAAAAAATATATATGTTTTATGGATATGGGGTGGTAAGTTCTGTAAATATTTATTAAATTTGCTTGTTCCAGGTCTTGAGTTCAAATCGTTTTTTTTTTTTTTTTTTGCTCTCCATTAGGTTGGTAGATCTACCTCCATCCCTTTATGTTGAGTCTTTGTGTGTCCTTGCCTATAAGAAAGGTCTGAATACAGCATACCAATGGGTTTTAACTTTTTATTCAGTTTGTCTAACTGTGTGTTTTGATTGGGCATTTAATCCCTTTAAGTTTAGTCTTAATATTGATATATGTGAATTTAATACTGTTATTTAAGGCTAACTAGCTGTTTGCCCATTAGTTGATGTAAATTCTTAATTGTTGTAATATTCTTTACTTTTTGATAAGTTTTTAGCATAACTGATGCTGGCTGTTTGTTTCTGTATATAGTGCTTCTTTCAGAAGCTGTTGCAAAACAGGCCTGGTGGTAATGAAGTCTCTGAGTTCTTGCTTGTTTGCAAAAAATTTTATTTTTCCTTGGCTTGTAAAACTTAGTTTGGCTGGATATGTGATTCTGGGTTGAAAGTTTTTTTCTTTAAGGATGTTAAATATTAACCCCCACTCTCTTCTGACTTGTAGAGTTTCTACTGAGAGATCTGCTGTGAGTCTGATAGGCTTCCCTTTATGGGTAACCTGGCCTTTCTCTCTGGCTGCCC
>PVKP010036962.1:0-22025 GCA_004027715.1 Plecturocebus donacophilus | reverse complement strand
TTCCCAGTTATGTGAGCCATTATCCCTCAGCCCTTCTTTTCCATCTCTTAAGCTAATTTGAGTTCTGTTTCTGTCACTCGGGAAAAAGAGTTCAATGCTATGTTACTCATCATTCTTGCACCTGTGGCAGACATTACTAGTTGATTACAGCACTCTTTCCAGTTGAGCTCGAATATACCCTTAGATTGCTTCTCCATATAATGCTTCATGTAGACTTTCTCAATTGATTTAAGGTGACATGAAAACTATTTTTCAATCTTACATGGAGAGATGAGTTGTCAGATAAAGCTAATAAAGTTGTTGAGCTCAACTTCTGGAGGGATTTGAATGCCATACTAAGGTGTTTGATTATATTAACCTGGCACTTCCATGCTGGAGGTTATTACACTTGAGAAAAAAAGTCGGAGAATATGACTTAGCAAGTCTAAACCACTGGAGTTGCATTTGGCATGTGACATGTTTCTTATTTGTGAAAGTTTCTTGTTAACTCCATTCAAGAGGGGTCAAGAAATTTCTTGAGTATTGTCATGGTTTGCATATGGTTTGTCCCAACCACAACTGATGTTGAAATTTGATCCCCAATGTGGCAGTGTTGTGTGATAGGGTACAGTGAAAGGCATTTGGATCATGGGAGTGTATCTTTCATGAATAGATGAATGCCCTCTCTTGTGGGTGAGAGGGAAAGATTATTTCCCACAAGAATGAGTTGTTAAAATAATCTGGCTTCTTTTGTCTCTCTCTCATTTTCTCTCTCACCATGTGATCTCTTTGCACACCCCCTCCCTTTCCACTTTCTGCCAGGAGTTGGAGTAATCTGAAGACCTCACCAGATGCAGCTGCCTAATTTTGAACTTTCCAGCCACCAGGATCCTGAGTCACATAAACATCTTTTCTTTATAAACTACCTAGTTTCAGGTATTTGGTTACAACAGCACTAAATACACTAAGACTAGTATCTTTACATTGTTTATACAGAGAGGCATTTTGTATCCTGGACCTCAAATACAGTATCAGAATGAAGGCTGAGCTAGCTGTTACTCATTGTAAACACAGTTTCAGTAAATGCTGTAAAATTGTGATGGAAATTTAAAAGTAAATGAAATTTCCTGAAAGTATTTATTTTCAGATTGGATTCTTGGAGCCCCACAGTCAGATGAAGGCTTTGTGAATCAGAAGAGATTGAGTGAATAGAAACAAATTTTCAAACAGAGAGTTGAAACTGGAGTCAGGATAGCATAATTCATAATAGGAGATCATGTTGGATGAGGCAAACACAAATAGAGGTTTGTGGCTGAGGAGTTGAGTGTGAACCAGTGTGAAATGGTTCAGGAGCTAGTCAGGAGCTAACAAGGAGTATCCTGGTTGGTTTTCTTGGAAATAGAGCTTGCGACAGGGATGTGGTTCTGTTATATGTGATTTTTGAGCAACCACAGCTCATTATGACAAACCTCTGTGAACAGAGAGAGAGAAAGAAAGAAACAGAGTAGGATAGGGAAACAGTGAAGTCTAGCCTCAGTCTGATCAATAAAAATGGGAGAAATCTTGAGCCTAGACTGCACCACTGAGTACTTGTACTGCCCCAGTCCTTTTAACTAACCCTGAGTTATTGGCCATCAAGAAAGTCAAGTAATTTAAAATCATCCAAAGGCCATCTAAATGGGGAGGGGCTGGGAGTAACCTATAATGGCTAATTTTATGTGCCAACTTAGTGGAAGTTTTTGGATGAAGTTTAAATTTAAGTTGGTAGATTTTAAGTAAAGCAAACTGCCCTCCATGTTGGGAGTGGGCCTCACCCAGTCAGTTGAAGACTTGACTAGAACAAAAATACTGGCCTCTCCAAGCCAGAGGGAATTCCCCTGCAGACTGCCTTTGAACTTCATCTGCACCATGAACTCTCCTGGGTCTCCAGCCTATTGGCCACACTGAAGATTTGGTCTTGCCAGTCTCCATAATTGCAATCATGTGATCCAATTCCTTAGAATACATCTCTTTACAAATACACATACACACAGTTTCTGTTGGTTTTGTTTATCTAGTGAACCTTAACTAATATACCCATTAAAAGTCTCTGTCTCAGGGGAGGTAGTTCCCATCAGCCAAGGATGAGTCTTCCACAAAGATCACAGATACAAGCCCTTAGCAGTGGTCCTTGCAGCAACTGGTGCACCAGCAAGAAAAAGGAATCTTGGTGGAGTGCCAATCTACTTCAGGGAGCATACATTTGGACAATCCTTTTATGGAGTGTTTGAAGAATGCTAGAGGAATGAACAGTACAGAATTAAATTTATTTTAGTTGCAAGTGAAGTTGATGGCCCTTCACAAAGTCCTCCTTAGTATATTGTCAGTTCTTGCAAAGCTCCTTTTTGTAACCATTTATTAGTATGGCAACATGATATGGTGATATCAACTATTGGGCTTTGAAGTCAGAGACACATATTCAAATTCCAGCTCCCTGCTTACCAGCTGAGTTACATTTGCATATGTAACTTAATTTCCGAGTTTTCAGTCCATTTCTATATGATAAATATTACAATAATCACCTGAAAGATGTGTTGGGAAGATTAAAACTAAAATTGATACCATACACAGAAAGCAGATACAGTCAACTGTGAATACTAAACTCTTCTGTGCCAGGCAGTGGGTTAAGCAATTTAAAATCATTATGAGGCTAAATTCCCACAAAAATTTTCTAAAGTAGATATTCAACCTGTTTCCTAATGTGGCGACTACAGTGCAGAAAGGTTAAGACGTGTGCCCAAGGTCACCAGGCTGGGAAGCAGTTTACATCAGGAAGTAAATACAGGCCATCATTCCATCCTTTGTAGAAAACAGCAGACTGAAATACTGTTCAGCTTCTGATAAATAGAATTCTAGAAGCTTTGTGACTTGGTTGTCACTCTGGAGGCGTGGGATCCTGCTCCAGGAATCTAAAAACCATGCGTCAATGCTGCAGGCTTCCACTGCCCTTGGGAGTGCTGCAGCAAGAGAGGTGAGAGGTGGGAATATCCAGGATGTCAGGTGGGAGGGGCACTTAGCCGTTGCATCTTGAATCCAATGTGTCCAGTGAGTCTCATGCTCTTCCCACCGCATGCCAATCACAGTGGCTAAGAGAGGTGAGTAAATGGAATCCAGAGCAAAATGAGACTTCTCAACTTCATTTTTGTATGTCATAATCAGGATGCAAATCAAAGTCTCTGGGACTGAAAAGGTCATAAATGGAAAACCTGCTGCACCTCTGAGTTTTCATAGATTTCAATGATTTGGTCCAAATCCAGAAATTGTCTCGAGACAATAAAAAGCCTGCTGAATGGTAACTGAGGAGGACTGCTAAATTCTCAGTGAGCTCCTTTGACATTACCAGGGGCATTTAATTTTCATGTTCTTGCAGTAAATTTGAAGGCAAATTATAAAAGTAAGGCTCAGTTTTGGTAAGGCTCCAATTTATGTGCATGGGGCTTCTAACTAGACTTTGGGGGCTGCTGGCTAGGAAAGTTTAGATTTAAAGACCTTTGCCAAAGTGTCCTGTGTGAAAAGTTTCCGCGTTTGTGGAATTTCCAAAGACGTTTTGTTGTATACTCCTAGGCCTCGTTTTATCCACAGGTTTGGAAAGTGGGATGTGGCTGCTGGGAAGTAATATTTTTAAAGGGCAAGTTTGATAGGCATCAAATCACTTTGTCTAATGTATTTAGGGAAATCACATAGTGTCTGCTTCTATGTTAAAATTTAATTATTGCTTTAGTTTCACAATTTGCCTTTCAAGGGAAATTGAGGCCTGTGAAAGGTGTTCTGCATAGTAATTAGGATCTCCAGGTCTCAGTTTTTATGGTAATCAGGATCTCCAGGTCTCAGTTTCTTCACCTACAACATGGCAATATTAGATGGAGTAAGTTTAATAATGCTTGTAAAGCCCTTAGTGACATTGCTGGCATATATTATATATTAAGTACAGTTGGCCCTTTTAATCCGTGGATTCGAGAAACCACAGGTTTTTAAACTTTGGAAAAAAAACAAGAAAAACAATACAACATATTAAAAATGCAAATTAAAAATACACTATAATAACAATTTCTGTAGCATTTACATTGTATTAGGTGTTATTAGTAATCTAGAGATGATTTAAAGTATACAAGAGGATGTGCATAAGTATATGCAGATTTTGATATCTATAGGGGTTCTGGAACCAATCCCCCACAGATAACTGAGGGATACCTGTACTTATAATAGGAAGCTAATATAGCAATCATTAACAGGAAAAAAATCTTTCAGTAATAGGATGAACAAAAACTGAAATCCGTGAGAATGAGAAATAGAGCAATCTACAGGTTTTGACCCAGACCATATTTGGACTCTGGTGCCTAATCAATGGCTTTGAATGAGGTTGCCTTTTTGAAGGAGGGAAGATGGATCTCTGTCTGCCATGAACTTCATCTGACACCGAAAAGGATGAGGATCAGTTTCCTGGTATCAGGTTTCCATTTTTACAAATGGTTGCACATATCCTTCATTTGAGAGTTCAAATGAGCAGTTTAGGAAGAGAAAATGAGTATCTATGTTCTTGAAGGCCAACCTGGGAGCGCAAATCTAGAATTTGGGGTATAACTAGAAAGCCTGTGTTATTTAAATTTCTAAAATGAGCCTTTCTAATGTGATCTCAAGCTAATGTGTGGGTCTGTCTGAATAACAGCTTTGAGCAATTTCTTCCAACAGTGTCTACTAATGGCGGAATTGTCAGGGAGGCAACAAATTGCACCAGACTTTTGCTGGTTAAACAGAATTCAAGCTTGTTTTTCTTTTCTTTTTCTTTCTTTCTTTTTTTTTTTTTTTTAACTTTTTAAAAAAACCTTTGAGAGCTTTGAGAGACTACTGATGTGAGAATACTATATGCTTGCTAGAGATTCTACAGATGACAACACACTATACTAGAATCTCCCCTTATTTTTTCTCTTTCCACCACCCCCACCAACCATCTCTCACCAGACAGAATAGGTGAAGAGGTTGAGTTGTAGATCTCATTTCTCCTGTTTTTCTGCTTGTGAAGTCTGCCAACAGAATCCACCTTGACAAAGTCAAGGACTGTGCGTTTAATGTTGAACTGAGTGAATAAATTATGCATGAAATTGTGCCGGATTCTCTAGTGTGCAGAATTGCTCCTTTTGATATGAAAGGTTAATTCAGAAAGGAGTCCAAAATAGCTGGAAATTGTGGGGATAAGTGGAGAGTATTCACTGTTGTGAGCTGTTATTACTAGAAATTGCATTCCCTCTCTGGCCTCCCCAGAGATTTTGCTTTGCCAGTGAATATAAACTGTACTCAATAGAATAGCATTTAGGAGTAACAAGAGTGTATGTCCACACACAATAAAATATTCTAATGGCGTTTTAAAGAGAAGTTGTACTTTTTCATGTATATCATGCACCCCAAGGAAGAATTTCTATTGTATTTAGGTCAAGAACAAGGCATATCAAAAGTAATGAGTTTTGATCATATATGTATTACAAGGGGCTGTTTGAGATTCCCATTTCAGAGCCAGGGCTTGTCCTGCCACTGATTAGTTATGCAAACCTGGTTTCTGATAAAACCCAAAGCATCCTTGAGAAGGAACCACCCCAAATTGTTTTATCACTGCATCTCACGCATCCGGCTTTAATTTAATCTTCAGTAAATTTATGGAGTTCTTCAACCTGTTTCACTTAAACGTCCTTTTTACACACATCCTTATATCATTTTTACGTTAGTTCATTATTTCCAGCAGAAAAAAAATTGTAGTTGGCCGGAAAGCTAAATTTTACTTAAAATACACGTACACATATTTTTGGAGCTTGTTAGAGACTCTTTTTTGTGTTTCTATCACAAGGGAACAGAATTGTGCCACCAGACTGTGGTAGTTGTTTATTTTTGTCGCTCTTATGTACATTTTCAGAAACCATCTCCTTAATCTCCACTGGGTACCAGTAGTTTTTTCTCTAATTATAAAGTGGTATCGTTTCTGACCTGGGGTAGTTTTTAATTTTAATTTCTGCTTTGTGTTTATAAACTGATAGACTACATTATCCTGTTGGGAACATTGGCAGAAAGACTTCAGTCTTTTGTGTTGGTTTTAAGAATTAGATATTCATTCAATGTATTAAAATGTGTTTGGGGCCAACTAAAGGTACATTTTTGATGCAGACTTTTTTCCTTTCTGTGTTCCACTTATCTATATATTTTACATTAGCAATGAAGCTTTAAAAACTCTAGATTGGTGCTCGTGAATAGCTGTAGTATTATTTAAAAATCTAACAAAAGTTAAAGTGAACAAAATTGATCCAATTACTCTTTTTTAGGTATTCTTTTTTTGTTCCAAAATGTTTATGCAGCAATATATATATAAATCTTGGCATAGGGAAGATATTCCTACAAATTTTGGCAGATGCTGGGTTAAAATAAAGTAGTTACTCAAACACCAAGGTGCCTATGGGGTATTTTTTTAAATGTGTTTTTTGTTACTTTATGGCATTACCAAAGAGCATTTAAAATGACCAATCCTTAGCCTACTAATTAATGCCAAGACTATTAAGTTTCTTTATTCTGCTATGTGTGACTCATTAGTCTGAGCTCTGGATAGCAAATTGGCAAAATGGCCTCTTGCCACTGGAAAATGTTCCTAGTGGACAGTGAGAATATTCTGTGCTTGGGGGGAAAAGGGGATACAAATTATTTTTCAGGTAAATCTGGTTGTTTTAGGCTGCTGAAGTTCAAGAAATAAGTCCCAAGACGCTATGCAATTGTGCTTAACATTCCGATGATTGTAGTGGTATATACCTAGGTAATGTTAGCTACTGTGTATTTAAGCATATTTTAAGCCAACCAGATATTCACTTTTGTTATAAGTTTAAATGCCTTCAGCAGATCAAACTGAAAAATCATTGAATCAACTGTGTAGCACTGAGAACAGGTATTGAAGGCAGTGAAGATATAGATTCATGTCTGATTAGAATTTACACAATGTGCAAGACAAACAGGAGTAGAAAATTTCTTATTACTGTATAACAAAAAAATTACTGTATGCACAAAACAAAAACTGGAAGTTCTTTTAAGCAGTATTTAACGTAGCACTGATATACTTACAATATATATTAAATAAATAAAATTAAATGTGTTTATGTATAAAAGCTATACTTTCACATAAAAAGCAAATAATTTAAAATATTTTATATATTTTAAATGTTTTGTATAATTTTAATTAAATTTTAAATAAAATACTTTAAGTATATTATTTAAAAGGTAATATTAATATACTTAAATGCTTTAAGCATGTTACTTAAAGTATTTTATTTAATATTAGTTATTTAGTATGTTTTAAATATTTTACTTAAAAGTATGGTGACAGAATGTTAACTTTTACCCCAGACATTTTTGCAGGCAAAGAATCACCCAACGAAACAATTTAGAAGCAAATGGAGGATCTTTTCCACAAGTAATTAATACCTTTAAAAGCATGTTTGAAATAATTAGTTAAGCAAGAGAATCAATCTCTTTTAAAAGCTTCCAATTCACTAGTGGCTCATTCAGTAGCACACACCTGCTCACCAGTAGTCCAATACCCTGGCATCATTAATTTTTTTCATTCAACCCCCTTTTTCTTTGTAGGGGGAAGTTGATACATATTTTCTTAAAAATATACTTGCTGCTTCTGCCCCCATTCCTTTATCCCAAGGTCCAAAAGCATGATGCATTCATTTCTCACTCCGAAGTGAAGCGACTAGTGAATATTTAGAAGCTCAGGTTTTATATTGCATATATTAAATGCACATAAAATGAATATATTGTTTGTGAAATATTAAACCAAGTAATTTTTTCCCAGTTGTTGAGCACAAATGTAGGCCTTTAATGCACATGTGTTACCTTGGGAAAATCTGGAGCTTTATTAGCTCCTCTTTAAATCATACAAATTATTCCTTTTAACTGTAAATGATCTCTTCTTTTGGTAAGTTTCCTTAACTAAAGATAACTTCACAAAAGCACATCAGCTAACGAGAAACGCAAGAAGAAAGTAACTCTGTTCAGAGGTGATTTATTTTCTTAAGCATCACTTGGGGGCCATATAAAAGGCAATTTTTAAAATGCAAGTAATCTTTAGGAAAATATTATGAAAGGACATTATTAGTATTCTGTTGTGCTGTGTTAGCGTCCATTTCTTAAGCAAGATGTTTCATTTTAACAGTATCCTCCACTGTACGAAAATTAATTTCTTTTCTTCTTTGGCACAGCTCCAATCCTTTTTTTTTCTTTATCATCCCAGTGGATGAAATGATCTGAGTGAGCAACATATATTTTTGAAAGAACAAATGTATAGGTGAAGGTGACCAATGAAAATATTTAGTTAAAAAATGAAAAATGATTGATGCAGATCTTCCCGGTGAGTACTTTGGAGTTCTGCTGATTGGCTACAAGAAACAACCATCTACCCCAACTGTTGAGGGAAATCATTTTAATCCATGAATGCTGCATATTGATTTTGGAAGACTTGCAATGTGGTACATGTAATGAGTATTTTTGCAGGTGGTACGAAATGTATCCAATATTAATATTTATTTTACATTATCCATTTTATTCTTGTACTTTCCAATTTTTAGGCATAAAAATTAATACTTACCTTGAAATACTTTTGAAAATCAGTATTTTTATTATTTGGAAGTCTGAGAGTTCTGTTTCTTTTGTTGTTTTACATTGCATTACATTTTTATTGCTATTGCAACAAACTACTGTAAACCCCATGGTTTCAACAATACATATTTATTACTGTACAGTTCTTGGTCTCACTGAGCAAAATGAAGGTGTTGGCAGGACTACAGTCCTTTCTGGAGGGTTAGGAGATCATTTATTTCTTTGTTTTTTCCTGCTTCTAGAAGCAGCCTACATTCGTTGGCTCATGGCCCCTTCCTTCATCGTCAAAGTCAGCCCTGTTCATCTCTCTGGCTCTCTTCCATAGTCGCATCTTTCTCAACCTCTGATATCAGCTGGGGTAGGCCTTGTTAAGGACTCATGTGACTAGGCTGGGCCCACCCAGGTAATCCAGGCTAATCTACAAGCTCAACATCTCTAACCTTTGTTAAGGTTAATTCCCTTTTGCCAGGTGAGGTCACATATTCACAGGTTCTGGGGATTTGGATGTAGATAAGTTTGGGGTATCATTATTCTGCTTACTGCTTACAGAAAGATAAAAAATGTCAACAGTAATAGCAGTTACTGTCATTTTTTTAGTTGGTGCCTCTTTTGGACCCTTTAAAAACATGATCAAGTACGGTAGATAGTAGGCACTTGGTAAGTATTTTTTGTGGCAAATGAATGAATGAATCAAGGATAAAACTATTGCACAGGAACAAAGAATTTAGTAGATACTTAGTAAATAGTAGGTATTATTATTATTACTATTATTTCTTTCTATTTTTTTTTTTTTTGAAATGGAGTCTCTCTCTGTTACCGAGGCTCCCAGGCTGGAGTGCAATGGCGCAATCTCAGCTCACTGCAACCTCTGCCTCCCGGGTTCAAACGATTGTCCTGCCTCAGCTTCCAGAGTAGCTGGGACTACAGGCATATACCACCACGTGTGGCTAATATTTGTATTTTTAGTAGAGATGGGATTTCACCATGTTGGCCAGGCTGGTCTCAAACTCCTAACCTAGTGATCCGCCCACCTCGGCCTCCCAAAGTGCTGTGATTACAGGCGTGAGTCATGTAATTTCTCAAGCAGCTTCAAATTTTGCCACATCTGTGTATCTTTGTCCATTTGTAATGCTATAACAAAGCACCTGAAACTGGGTAATTTACAAAGAACAGTTCTGGAGTTGGGAAGTCCAAGATCAAGGTGACTGCATCTTGTTTAGACCTACTTACTATGTCTTCACATGGCAAAAGGTGGAAGGGCAAGAGAGCATGAATGTTGAGTCCCCACATGAAAGAAGAGCAAAAAGAGCAAATACACTCTTGCAAGCCATTTTTCATAGTGGCGTTAATCTGTTTATGAGGGTGGAGCCCTCGTGACCTAAACTCTTTCCATTAGGCACCACATCCCAACCCTGTTGTACTGGGGATTAAGTTTTCAACACACAGATTTTGAGGGACATATTCAAATCACAGCAATAATTTGAATAGCAAAAACACCATTCATCTCAGATATTTAAGAGACACATTTTGGTTAAGAGACACATTTTGGTTAAGAGTTTAGACTCTGGATTTATTCATCCATTTATTCATTCTTGCTTTTTTTTACACATTCCACAATTCGCTATTACTGAATATGCACTATGCTACTGGCTGTGAATACGATGACGAACAGAACAGATATGCTCATTTGCTTTGTGATGCTTTCAATCTAGTGGAAAAGGCAAACTATTAGGTAAATAAACAAATTATGGTTTATATCCTGGTGCCATAACTTATCAGCTGTGTTACCTGATTCTGGGCAGATGATTTAACCTCTTTGAAACTCGATTTCCTCATCTGTAGCTGAGGTTAATAGGACTTACCTTGAGAAGCTGTTATAAAGATTAAATAAATGACTTATTACACATAAATTTTTATTATAATTCTTGGTGCTTAGAATCATTTTTTGGTAACTTTTAAAAATGATCATTATTAGGCACCTAAAGAAAGCTTGGCTCTATTTTTGATGAGGAAGTTATGTCCTTTATAGACAACACCAAATAGCAATATGAACTTTAAGAATGTCAAACTCTATCCTAAACTTCTCTCCCTGATTGCTCATGCTAAATTTTTTAGAGAATACTATTACATCTAATACTATTGCCAATGTACCTACAACTATTAATATTATTACAATACTTACCTTTACTAACTTCTTGTTATGTGTCAGACACTATTCTAATCACTATGCCTGAATTATATTATTTAATCCAGATCACAGCCCCATAGTGTGAATTGGGTGCTCTTACAGAACTCATTTCACAGCTAAGAAATTTGAGAGAAGAGGGTTAAGCCCTACTTCTACAATAGGGGAGTGATGAAGCCGGGATTCCTATGCATGCAGTCTGACTCAGGTGTCAACCATCCTTTGGAAGGCAGCAGGATTTGTGATAATTTTCCAATGAGGCAAATTGCATGGTGGAGGATGGTATGAAAATAGGAGACGACTATAGCACTGAGAATTTCACTTAGCCCTGTATTTTCTAAGATAAAGGATCAAAGAGACATAACTTCTAAGATAAAAGAGACATAACTCATTTGTTCATATATTTATTCTTTGATCAAACATTTGCTTCATGCCTACTAGGGAGTGAGTACTGTTAGAAGTGATTAAATTTGTGTCCTCAAGGAGCTCTGAGCACATTGTTGGGGCAAGTAGTCACCATGAAGCGGCTGCTAAAATGGAGTTTACTGCCTGTCTTTATTAATTAATTAATTCATTTATTTATTTAGCTGCCTGTCTTAATGGAGGTCTGTGTGTATGATGCTTAGGAAACTTCAGGACATCTCACCTCACCTGGTATTCTCATCAGCCTTTTTCTGGGTGGCCAGGAAAGGCTACCAGAGGAAATATATCATGAGGAAAAATTGATTTGCTTACTAGAATCTTAGAAAATTACTTACTGGCAAGATACGTGGATATGTACATAAATGCATATCACAATGATTAATGATACCGGCTTTGGAATTAAAACTGGCTACTTTCAAACCCTGCCTTTGCCATTTACAGCTCTTTGATCTTATCCCCTTTAAGACTTTCAAGTCTTTGACCAAAGGATGGAAACAATATCTCTTTCTTTAGATTGAGGTGAAGACTACAGGTAGAGATCTTGGTATAGTATCTGGTGTGTGGTAAATGGTCAAAGCACTTTAACGTTTATTATCATTGTTATTGTCACTATCTCATCACATCATCACCATCATCACATCATCACCATCATCATTATTGTCATAATTCTTTTAGAAATAATTCTCAAACAACAAGACTGGAACTGAGGGATTTTTTGTTGCTGTTGCTGAATTATTAAGAAACAGTATGTTAGTCTTAATTTTTAAAGCTGGAAAAATTTCAGACACTTTATAAGTCCCTGTGACCTCATAGAAATATATATTACTGGAATTGATGTGTGGAAAGAGCACAGTTTGTTTTTACCCCAGCTGAAAATGTGCAATGACATAATGTAACCCTTTAAGATAACAGAAGCCAGCTGCCCCATTCACATTTAAATATGAGTCACCTTCCAGGGAGACTTGCAAGATTCTATGTGCCAAGCTGGAAAAGTAAAAATTGCCAGCAAGGAGGGAAAGAATAAATTAACAATTTAACAATTGGAAGGAGGTATTACAGGCTAAAGTCCTCACCTAGCCAATTCCCTCTCAGAGCAGAAAATGGCATGCTAGTGAACAGAGAGAAGAACTGTCCCACCATGACAGTGTGGTTTATATTACTGAAACACAGAGACCTTGTCACATTTAGAGAATTCTTTTCACTTGATCAAAAATATTTTGTGTTCTGTGTTAATGGCACATTTGCTCAGGTACAGACACAGTCTGCTGCAATGAATTTTTTTAAAAACACAATATAGTTATTCATGAATTCCTCCAGCCCACAACCCCATCCAGGACCTTGTCATTGGGTTGGCCAACCACTTCCAATGTCTTCCAGTACAGCAGAGCAGCTCTCAGGAAAAAACTGAAGGCCTATAGGGACAAGAAAACAAAGGCTTGAAATTTCACAGGATGTCTTTGTGAGTGTTTGCTGAGAGCCTATCAGAAAGAAGAGTCCTGTATGTGGTGCTTGGGACCAACATTTTAAAAAATTAATTACATATGTTAATTGAATTGACACATAGGCAATTAGATGAAGTTAAAGGTTAGTTTAAAGGAATAACAGATTGCTAATTGGGATTTCCCTCATGGCTGAATCAGATTTGCTATGGATCTGTCTTGGCGAACTTTTGCCTGAATGATAAATCAGTGATCAGTGATCAGTTGGCTGACTCAAAACCTGGAGTTACCTCAATTCTGGCAGTTTGGAGAGGCCAAGGCATAGAGTAATCCATGTCCCTGGAAGAAGTCATGCTCACCAGGCACAGCAGTGGGTGCTATTTTCAGGAATAGAAGCAGACTGGCTGGGTGCAATGGCTCACACCTGTAATCTCAACACTTGGGGAGGCTGAGCCCAGAGGATCACTTGAGGTCAGGAATTTGAGACCAGCCTTGCCAACATGGTAAAACCCCATCTTTACTAAAAACATAAAAATCAGCCAGGCATGGTGATACACGCCTGTAATCCCAGCTACTTGGGAGACTGAGGCAGGAGAATCACTTGAACTGGGAGACAGAGGTTTCAGTGAGCCGAGATCACACCGCTGCACTCCAGCCTGGAGACAGAGCGAGACTCCACCCCAAAACAAACAAACAAAAAAGGAATACAGGCAGATTGCTAGGGAAAGTAAAATGGGAAGTATAAAGGTAAACTCGAATTTTGTTTTTCAGGAAAATCTTTTGGAGGACAACTGGGCAATATGAATTCTACACTTTTACTTCTAATTTTATTTCTACCAATTAAACAACATACTTCGAGATGTACATAAGGATTTAACAGTGAAGATGTTTAGAGTAGCATTGTTTACTTTAATGAAAGATTGAAAATCATATATTAATATTTATTAGGTTGGTGCAAAAAGTAATTGCAGTTTTTGCCATTACTTGTAATGGCAAAAATCACTTCTAGTGGCAAAACCACAATTACTTTTGCACCAACCTAATAGAATAGGGGATTGATAAATACATTATAATCATCCATACAGTAAAATATTTCTCTGTTGTTAAAAGGGTTGTTTAGCATTGTATTTACGTACACACAAAGATGTGATCTGTTTACTGCCTAGTGAAAATAAGGTGGTAGATCTGATTTTGTTATGATTTTATATAGCTAGCATCTTTTTGTACAGTGTCATTTAGGTTAAAAAATTGTAGAATATCTTTACCATTAGGTCTCTTTCCATTTCTATTCACTTAATTATTAAATTTATGTCGGTGGAGTTCTGACATTTAATTTCTTCGCTTTGTAAAAAGTAATATTTAATTTTATTAAAGAGAATTCAGGTTGGTGCAGTGGCTCATGCCCTTAATCCCAGCACTTTGGAAGGCTGAGGCAGGAAAATCACGTGAGGCCAGGAGTTCAAGACCAGTCTGTGCAACATGAGGAGACCTTGGCTTTAGAAAGAAATTGAAACATAACCAGGCAGGGTGGCATGTGCCTATAGTCCCAGCTACTCAGGAGGCTGAGGTAAGAGGATCATTTGAGCCCTAGAGTTTAAGGATGCAGTGAGCCATGATTGCACCACTGCATGCCAGCCTGGGCAATAGGGTGAGACCCTGGAAACAAAGAAAGAAAGAAAGAAAGAAAGAAAGAAAGAAAGAAAGAAAGAAAGAAAGAAAGAAAGAAGAAAGAAAGAAAAAGAAAGAAAGAAAGAAAGAAAGAAGAGAAAGAAAGAGGAAAGAAAGAAAGGAAAGAAAGAAAAAAGAAAGAAAGAAAAAGAAAGAAAAGAAAAGAAGGAAGGAAGGAAGGAAGGAAAGAAATAGAGAATTTTTTTTTTGAGACAGAGTTTTGCTTTTTCACCCAAGGCAATAAAGTGAGACCCAAGAAAGAAAGAGAGAGAAAGAAAGAGAAAGAGAAAGAGGGAAAGAGAAGGAAGGACAGAGAAAGAAAGAAAAGAAAAAGAGAAAGAAAGAAAAAGTGAAGAAAGAGAGTGAGAAAGAAAATAGAGAATTTTTGTTTTAGAGACAGAGTTTTGCTTTTTCACCCAGGGCAATAGAACCAGACCCTGGAAAGGAAGGAAGGAAGGAAGGAAGGGAGGAAGAAAGGAAGGGAGGGAGGGAGGGAGGAAGGGAGGAAGGAAGGGAGGGAGGGAGGAAAAATTTGTTTTTTTGAGGCAGAGTTTCACTCTTTTGCCCAGGCTGGAGTGAAGGGGAGTGATCTCGGCTCACTGCAGCCTCCACCCCTTGGGTTCAAGCAGTTCTCCTGCCTCAGCCTCTGAGGCAAAGTCATTGGAGTGCTTAAATAGCAGAAGTTGCAGTGGAGCTGCAGCTTCTTGACTCTCGAATTATGTAAACCACACCTTGCTGATAGGGAGCCTGTAACCTTTTCCATGCATTACATGTAGGCATGGCTCTGAGCTGTGTTTGCCCTAGGGGCTTGCGTGCATATCACTGTGATCATGAAGACTCATTGACGGGGTATTTGAATTAACACATAGAAAAGAGAGCAGAAAGGCAAGGCATTCCCCTGTTAAAGATGTGAGCAGTTCCAAGGTCTCAGATGGATGACTAATTTCCTTGACTGAGCTTTTACATAGAGTCTCAAGCCATTTTGAGGTTTTCAACACACAAAGATATTGACACATGCCAATTTTATGAGATGTTGTTTATGAAATCTTTTATCCACTCAGTTTTTCTGTCCTGGATGCATATATATTTTGAGAAATTTTAATGGAATTTAATAAGGGTTTACTTAATTCCCAGGGAAACAAGATCCTTCCAGGTTTCTCATTATAGTAAATATCTGGGGGTCTTTCTTTTTTTCATTGGTGCATTTCTTCTGGTACTATTAAACTGATGGGAATTATGCATGTGCATTGACAGGTGCATATACTTAAGATTTCTCAGTCTAGGTGTGTCTTGGATAATGTATAGCAATTATTATTATCCATTAACATCAGGATGCACAAAAATACCCTGAGAAGTAAATATTTAATATTTCACACTCATTGCCTTTTTTTTTAGTTTTTAATTCACTGTGTGCATAACAAGCAAATTGACCATTTTCTCTTTCTGTAGTCTTAAAATTAAACTCTTTTACTTTTGAATAACATCTGGTTGGCAAACACATACCATTTTATTTTCTTACATTGAGTATGGAGCATTCCAGCATAATTGCAAAGTAGTCAACATATAGATATAGGTGAGTGAAAGAAATCTCACTTTAGATTTTAATTTTAGTTTTAATTTTAAGAGCATTAATATCTTGCCCCAGTGACTACACTTTTAATTTAACCTACTGTACTCACATTCTCACATTTCAAAACCGACAAGTGAATGGGGATGGAGAGAAGGCTTTATGTAGTGTTGAACTTGGCATAACTCCTTTAAAAGCAGTAATACCCATCTCTGGATCTTGGAATGCACAGCAAAGAAGAGAGCCCAGCACATAATTTGGTTCTCCAAATAATTCCTGAACTAATCAAAGAAGTCTGTATCCCATAACACTGCCATTCCTCCTCTCCTATCCTGTATCTGTTGACTTTGCATTCTCTTTTGCTCTGTCCTTGGCTTGACTTTCAAATCTGACCATTTGCCTTTAGGGTTGTGAGTTCCTTTTCTGTCTGTTACTTACCCAAGTCTAGCAGGCTAAACTGTGACCATAGATAACATTAACCCTCAAAGTTAAAGGATGCGTTTCCATCATCCGTAATTTCTGTTAGGTTACATTCCGCATTGCAAACTCAGTTCTGTCCGAGAGCCAGGCAGGCAATGTTGACTGGTGGAGTGGGCCATGAGCAGGACAACGAGGAGTGGTGAGGACTGTGGTTAACTAGAAAAAGTTCGAGACTAGTCTCAAAGGGGAAGCAGCTACTGCATTCCTGCTCAATGTTGCTATTTAGAAATGTGTACCTAGGGTTGCCAGATCTTTTCAATGTTTTGGGAGTAGTAAGAAATTTTGACTTTTGGCTGAAATACCTTGATTTTCAAATGTACCAAAAAAATTCTAATTTTTAAAAACACCATGCATATCAATTAGAGAAATTTGAAATGCTACTGGATGATGTTAAGGAATTATTATTAAATTTTGGTGTGATATTGACACTATACTTACTTTTGAAAAAAAAGTCCTTATATTTTAGAAATATTAACTAAAATCTTAACAGATGACTGATGCAATATTTGAGATTTGCTTCAAAATGATACAAGGGTTGGGTTGGGGTGAAGAGGATATAAATGACACAAGGCTGGCCAATAGGTTGATAATTACCGAAGCTGGATGATGGAGGAATATATACATATTTAAATTTGTATATGTTTTAAGTTTCCATAATAAAGAGTTTTAAAAAACCATGGCCACAGGCCAGTTTTGACTTCAAGCTACTAGAGTTGTCTCTGATCCATGAATTTGTCTATACACATCCCAATCTATTTATATTTTTAATCTGTGCTATATTTGGTTATAGTATTTTTAAAAGTTTATCATAGATGTACCACTCTAAGGCTATGAGAGCTGTCCCTTAGTCCACAATTCGTGAACTTTTTTGAACAAAAGCATGTTCATCCCATTTACTTTGTACATTTTTAAATCTCCAATCATATTTCTCCTGAGCTTTCATCCTTCCAGAAGAATTTGTTATTCTCTCCTCATATAAAAATCCTCAAATTTATGGACATGCATTTCAGAGGCTTTTTGTTGAACTTACCTTTTGTGACCCATTGTGTCTTTTCTAAGGCATGTGGAATTTTGCATAAATTCTAAATAATATGTCTTATGTTGGAAAAAGGAGAGATTAATTTCCCTTTCAATTATTGTCACCTTCTTACCTATTTCTCCTTTCTTTTCTCTCAGGATCTGAACCATCCTATTTATTTCTTCCTCTTTGGACTTTGAGCTCTTTGAGGACAACTGTAGTTTGCCATCCCAGTGCCTTGCCAACACCTAGCTTACAGATAGCCTTTCATTTACTCAGAGATATTTATGGAGCCCCTTACTCTACTGGCAGTTACCTTACTTCTTCACACTGCTTCAGGTCCACTCCTTTCTTGCTAAAAGTGATGTCTCACTCTTGTGAAAGGAGAGAGCAATATTTCAATGATCCTTTGGGCAATTTCTGTTTTCTTTCCAGAATCTCTGCAGACTGAGCCAGAGCCCCATTTATTGGTTAATCTTGACACCTGTTTTTCTTTACCATTCTTCCCCTTCTTGTCATACATCAAAGTTACAGAGGAAAGATTCCTTGGAATTCCTTTTGATTTTTACTAATCTCGAATTTGATAGCCATCACCATGTGATTGTCCAGCTGGCCTTCCTTTGCTCCTTTATTCACAAAGATTTACTGAACACATACTATATGTCAGGCACTATGTGTCTACATCAAGGATCTGTTGGTAAACAAAACAGACAAAAAGTCTTTTCATAAATAAATGAAGAGGATGTGTAAAAGCAGAATCTCAACAATGGGAGGAAAGACTTAATAGCTTCTTAAGAGCTGTATCTGTTCATCAACTGTTCAGCTACTTTTCAGATTTTCTATTTTCGTTTTCTTTTTGTATATATTTACTTAGAAACAACCTGTCCCTCTTTTCCAATCTTCATGACCCATTTGATGTTTTACGTATGGTTTTTCTCTCTCTCTCTTCATTAAAGCTTTTCATGGAAATACACTATCCATGTGGAAAGTGATTTAACGAAGTTAAATAATATTAACATTCATAGTGTATCTATAAAAATGTTTATATTTCACATCTAACACTTCTTATTAGGTGTTAAAATGCGGTGTTATTTAAATTAACAAAAGATTCTCACTCATGCTACAAGGCAAACAGCCCTAATCTAGATACTCTCCCCACTGTATTAGGTAGTGTTCAGTCTTTGTCAGTTGCATATATTTTTCCTATGACAGGAGGCCATATTTTGATGCCAAAGTTAAGTAGTGCTATATTGAATAAAAGCCTAATCTATATAAATGAACTAGTTTAAAAATACGACGGCATTTAGTCAACTAATCAGCTATGAAAATAGCTGCATCCAGAGAAAACACTTATCTGTAAGAAATATCTTATCTATTTGTGTCCCAAAGAAGGCAGGCAGGAATGTATGAATGTGATAGTTAGCCAAACAGATTGTGCAAAGAGAAAAAGAAATAGTTTCTTAATACTCCTACTAAATTACATTCAGAGCACTTCCTTTCTATTACTTTGTCATAACATGACCTTGCCCAATTTTAGTGAAGTCAGAATGCAAAATAAGTTTTATGGATGATTTTTTTTTTATTGAGGAGAGGGGGTGAAAATAATGATACTCTTTAAATATGCCCTTCTTTTCTATCTTGCCCCCTTCCCCCTCTGCTTTTGAATGTTTATTTATCTGAAAGTTATCAGATCCTAAAAGGGTACAATATTTTAATTTCATTTTAAAAGGATGTTTCCACATACATTTTTTAAATTTTGGATTATTCTCGTGGGACTAACACAACATTGAAAATTTGGTATCTGCAAGCATAATTCAATGAAGAATTGTCTTTGCCTTGTTTGAGGACATTTAGTTTTGGAATAACAGCATTAGAATCTTTTGAAAATAACAGAACATGAAAAGAAAATTATTTCCCTTGGAAAAAACTGTAGCTAATTTTTCCTTTGGCTGATTTGCTGCTGAAATCACACATTCGTATAAATGCCAAGCTATACATATGCATATACATATGTATATGGATGAGTGTGTGTGTGTGTGTGTGTGTGTGTGTGTATGTGTGTGTAAAATTCCACTCTACAATCATGCTATAAATTGTAGAATTTGTCTTTTTAAACTAACACTCATTCATATACAGGTCAGGAAGTAATGTAGAATGTTAGTGTTGCTAACACATTTCATCCAAGATTTCAATTAATTAAGTTTTACAATTCCCCCATGCAGTGGGCAAATACTGTCATTTTCTCAGCTTTATTGATGGGAAATTTGAGAGGAAAATCCTGTTCAAGGTCAAACAAAATCCAGGTTTTCAGAACCAAAAAGGAAGGGAAACTTGAGACATCGATTTGATATTTTAGTTGAAAATAAGTATTTGTTGAGTGAATGAAATACACATATTAACAAGAAAGTTTTTTGGATCTGAATTAGTCAAAATATCTCTTCATTTTTTTTTTTCCTTTTGAGAATGCCATCCAAACTGTGAATTTAATTGAACTTTTTTCAGCCTCAAGAAAGTTGATGAGGAAGAGCCAGATACACATACATAAATGCAGGCAGTTGAGGCTTACATTGCACAGGGGTTGCAAGAGACAGAGGTAAACAGTTCTCACAATCCAGTTTGCTGAACGCAAAGGGATCCTGCCATCAGGAGGTAGAATGGGCACTGACCTCCTTAGCATAAAGCTGCATTTCTGCTTGACTTTACTTTGAACCTGCAGTTAAAGTTTGCCTTAGTTTGGATGTGGTAAAAGTTCCAGCTGATTCACAACAGATTTGGATATTCCAGACAGAATCACCAGATCTAACAAAAAGGTCTTCTAAAAATTCAAAGGGATTTCATGAAGCTATGGGGAAATTTTCAGGTTTATACACTTTGAAGTATAACGTATGTGCTGGACCCAGTTCTAGTCTCAAGTCCATAAAAACCTCTGTTCTGATTTTGTAGCCACAGTACTGAGGAGAAGTAAGAATTTTATTTAAATGGATATTAGGCAATTGATACCATTCTCATTTAACTTGCTGATAATTGCATTTATAAAATGGGTCAGCCCTAGGAACTATTCTTGTCCAAAGTTCTTTTATAATTACATTGTTTTGTTTGTTCCTTTGTAATAGGGGCCTGCAATTGATCACTCGTTACTTACCAGTGTATATACCATCATATAAGCCTCAAAATAGATAGGCTCTATTGCAATTTTACAGTTTAAGAAATAAAGTCAGAGAGATTAAATGATTGACTAAGGGCATGCAGTGACCATGAAGTGGTATATAGATTTGTATCTA
This sequence comes from Plecturocebus donacophilus, assembly GCA_004027715.1. Lineage (NCBI taxonomy): Eukaryota > Metazoa > Chordata > Mammalia > Primates > Pitheciidae > Plecturocebus > Plecturocebus donacophilus. The sequence goes on along the minus strand of PVKP010036962.1, from coordinate 1,318 downwards.
GTCTGTAAAATTCCAAGCCCTAAGCCTATAGGAACTATCACTACTCTTGCTAGTGGAAAGGTATTAATATATCTGTTTTGTAGGTTGAGGAAATTAGGGAGGCTAGTTGACCTGCTTAAGTTCACAAGAAGTTAGTTCCAGAGCCTGGGCTATATCTGGTCTCTATTTTTCCTAATAAGGACCTCATTCCACCAGACCACAAACTTGCAGGATGATAAAAATATGTGCTGGCTAAAAGAGTTTTATGTGTATTATTTGTAAAGTGACATGTTTATTGTTAAATAAATAATAATTCAATTTAAATCAATAGACATTTAATTTTAAGTCAGAGGCAGAGAACGTTAGATAAGCATTTAGATAGAGATCATAAATTTAAAATTTAGTTCCAGTAGTAATCAGGGTTACTCAGAGAAAATGAACCAATGGGATATATAGAAAGAGATTGATCATGAAAGATTGGCTTACACAATTATGGGAGTTAAGAAGTCCCATGATCTGACATCTGTAAGCTGAAGGACCAGGAAAGCTGATGGTGTAGTTCTCGCCTAAACCCCAAAGACTGAGAACGGGTGAACCAATGATGTAAGTCCTAATCTGAGTTCAAACACCTGAAAATCAGGAGCACTGGTGTTTGAGTGCAGAAGATAAATATAGCAGCTTAAAAAGAGAGAGCAAATTTATCCTTTTGTTCTATTCAGGCCCTAAATGGATTGGATGATGTCTGTCCACATTGGTGAGGACAATCTTCTTTATTAAGTGTATTGATTCAAATGCTAATCTCTTCTGGAAACACCCTCATAGACACACCAGAAATAATGTTTTGCCAGCTATCTGGGCATCCCTTAGCCCAGTCAAGTTGACATATAAAATTAACCACCCCAGGGAGTGTAGACTAGTTCAATCATTGTGGAAGACAGTGAGGCGCTTCCTCAAGGACCTAGAAATAGAAATTCCATTTGACCCCACAATCCCATTACTGGGTATATACCCAAAGGATTATAACTCATTCTATTATAAAGACACATGCACACATATGTCCATAGCGGCACTGTTTACAATAGCAAAGACCTGGAACCAACCCAAATGGCCATCGATGATAGACCAGAGAAGGAAAATGTGGCACATATACACCATGGAATATTATGCAGCCATAAAAAATGATGAGTTTGTGTCCTTTGTAGGGACACGGATGAATCTGGAAACCATCATTCTCAGCAGACTGACACAAGAACAGAAAATCAAATACTGCATGTTCTCAGTCATAGGCGGGTGTTGAACAATGAGAACACATGGACACAGGGAGGGGAGCATCACACAC
>PVKP010036961.1:0-22045 GCA_004027715.1 Plecturocebus donacophilus | reverse complement strand
TTTTCTTTCTTTTGCTGTTTCTTTCTTTCTCCTTTTCTCTCTTTTTCTAAAATCTCTTCCTCTTTCTTTTTCATTCTTTTTTTCTTTCTTTTGCTGTTTCTTTCTCCTTTTCTCTCTTTTTCTAAAATCTCTTCCTCTTTCTTTCTCTCTTTCATTCTTTAAAAAAAAAAAAAAGAAAACAGTCACAGCTTGCAGCCATTTACCTGTTGCTATGGGATTTATTTGAAGCTGTGAAACCAAAATACTCAAATACCCTGGAAGTGGAAGCCTTAGGGATAGTTCCAAGGGACCTGAACTCAGCACACGGTAGCTTAGAGTAGTTTGCCTTGGAGGGACCTTGGACTTTCTGTCCCCGTTGACTGCCTCCCAGTTGCTGCTGGGCTCCAGCTGCCTGATGGTAGCCTCCACTGTGCCATATCCCAGGGGACTAAGAAAAGGAGCTGCTGCAAGACACCTCCTGAGCCTCCTGGTGCGAGGACCAGAGCTCCTAGAATATAGCTCTATCTCTGTGGGTTTGGGTCCCACTACCTTGTATCTGTTTTCCTGACAATCCCAGATATCTGTTGCTATTTCATCCACCAGCATGAAATCCTGCATAATCCTTTGCTGTGTGTGCCCAGGCCAGAGCACATGGCTGGTTTCTCACCAGCTGTTAATGAACAGAGACCGAGGGGTTGCTTTTTTCCCTTTCTCTCACTCAGAGCCATTTTTGGTGTCTGTCTCCACGTCTCTGTCTCTGTCTCTCTCCCTCAATCTCTTTAAGGCTCTCTGGGTCTGTCTCAGTCTCTCCCAGCCTCTGTTTCTCTGGTCATCTGGCCCTCCTCACCTCTCTTTCCTTCTCCCTTTTCCTGAAACTTGCAAGGGAGTTCCCTGACCTCGCCCTGGGCTCTCACCTCCAGCAGGATGAGTCAGCACACGGTTAGAAACTGAAAGTCCAGGACCTGGCTGTAAAGAGAGATCGACAACTACAGAGCAACCTCCTTAGAAGGAAGGGGCCAGGCAGATCCACCCAGGGTTATAAAAGCAGCCTTGGGTGAGCTCTCCCCCGGCTAGCTCAGAACTGCCAGCTAAAGGCTGATTGCTGTTGACATTCACAAGCACAGGAGCCGGGTGGAGTGATTCACGCCTATCATCCCAGCACTTTGGGAGGCCAAGGTGGGAGGATCACTTGATCCTAGAAGTTTAAGACCAACCCCAGGCAATATAGGGAGACCTCGTCTCTATAAGAAAATAAAAAGAAGAGGAAGAAGAAGAAGGAGAAGGAGGAGGAGGGAGAAGAAGAAAAAGAAGCACAGGAGCCCACTTTGCATTAGCATTTGTGCAGCAATTCCTGTCAATTTCACAACATACATACAGAGCTTTAAGCTGGGAAAGCAGGTGTCATGGGATCCTCCCTTGTACTACATCAAGGAGGAAGGCAGGGGAGCGCTCCTAGCCCATTTTACAGATAAAGGAATGAAGCTGGGTACGATTAAGTGATTCAGCTCAGATATTCGCACCCCCAACCCCAGTTCAAGCTTCCCCAGACCCCAAGGGACAGGGGCTCCTGTGGGGGTCAGGCTAATGGACTAATTGTCCAAGGCTGAGGACCAGGTCAGCCAGGTCTGCGGGAGGGAAAGATCTCTGAACCCAGATCTCCCCTGGGGACTGTCTGAACAAGAACCAAGAGCTGGGGTTCCTGGGCCTTAGACCTGAGGAGTCTGATTGCATTTATGGAACACAGATGAGAGGCTTGGTGTTCTGGTCGGGTGTGGTGGCTCACACCTTAATCCCAGCATTTTGGGAGGCTGAGGCAGGAGTATCACTTGAGCCCAGAAGTTCGAGACCAGCCCAGGCAACATGGCGAAACCCTGTCTCTACAAAAAATACAAAAATTAGCCGGGCATGGTGGTGTGCACCTGTAGCCCCCAGCTACTCAGGAGGCTGAGGTGGGGGGATCACTTGAACCCAGAGGGCGGAGGTTGCAGTGAGCCAAGATTGTGCTACTGCACTCCAGCCTGGGCAACAGAGCAAGACCCTGTCTCAAAAAAACACAACAAAAGAAGAAAATGAGGCTTAATATTCTAAAAACTAAGTTCAGCAAAGCTCTGGTAAAGCTGAATGAAGCACCCTGACCGGGTCACTCAGCCCCTCCAACTATTGACTTCTTCACTTGACACCTGGACATGACTGCACTTGCCTCTCAGGGTTTCCCCAGGGTCACAAGAGACCACGGTGGTGAAAGTGTATTGCTGAGGGTAATCCTAGGTGCAGAGGAGGAGGAAAGAGGCATGGGCAGCCCAGAGTCCCGAAGCCTGCCTTCTGCCTCCTGTCTGATCCCACCCAGTGCATGAGCAGCCCTGAACCTCCAAGCTCGGACTCACAGACAGGTCCCAGGAGGCAGCGTGCTCCAAGAGACCCCCTGGGGCACAGAGTTGGAGCAGGCAGGGCCTCCGAATGTTCACTTCCCGCTGCCTAGAATGCGTGTCCGCCACTACTTTCCTGCCAGCTCCTTTTCTTCCTTCAAGTCTCAGCTCCCATGTGCCCTCCTGGTCCTCAGAAAGCCTTCCCCATGCCCAGCTATTTTTTTAATTTTTGTAGAGATGGGGGGCTCCGTATGTTGTCCAGGCTGACCTTGAACTGTTGAGCTCAAGCGATCCTCCCGCCTCAGCCTTCCAAAACGCTGGGATTTAAGGCGGGAGCACCTAACCATTGATTTCTTTTGTCTGCCTCCTTTCCCTAGAACATAAGGGATTAGACCTGTCTCACGCTTGCACATTCCCCAAAGGCTAACACTGGGCCCGTCTCAGAAAAGGCTCAGTAACTATGCGCTGAATGAATGCGTGAAGGAATGGCTGAATTAACGGAGGAGCTCCTGTCTGGTGAGGAGTCATAGAATCAATCGCAATACGATGTGTTAAATGCTGAGGTCCAGCTAAGCCCAAACTGCTATGGGAGCCTAGAGGGGAAGGTAAGTTCCCCCATCCTATGCCCGAGCCACCCTCCGAGGGACCCAGGAGGAAAGAGGCACAGGATAGCAGCGAGTTACTCACCACAGATGTCAGTGAGGGCCCCCAGGACCCCCAGAAGGAAGAGGAAGGCCCCAAGGTGCCTCATGGCAGCTGCAGGTGGGTGAGTCTCTCCGGACCACAGCCGGTCACTGCTCTGAGAGAAGTAGGTTCCTGTCACTGATTAATCTTCCGCAATGCGCTGCTAAGTCAGCAGAGAGAAAGGGGGAAAGGTCTGTTGTGGCGGCGAAGAGAAGGCCAAAGAACAGAGGAAGGAAGGGCAGAGCAGCCTTCCTGGAGGTAGGGGACAAAGGGAGGAGGAGGGCCCGTGGGACCATGTGAGCCGTATTGAGGCCATCCACGTTCCTGCTTAAAGAGCCCGGAGCAGCGCAGAGGGGCTGACGTCTGATCTACCCGTCTGTCCGACCTTGCCTGGCTGCTCTCCCCTTAGCTGTTCCAGTGGTGGAACTGCAGGGCCGGGTGCCCACCTGATACTCCTTACAGAAGGAGCCCCTGGTAGTGCCCGCCTCGCCCGGGACTAGGAGTGGAATCGGGAGGTGCAGCTGCGGCGGTCACGTGAGCAGCACTGCTGGAGTCGGCTGTTCTTCCGCACCGCCTCCCGCCCTGGTTGTGGAGCCCCTGGCCCCTGGCCCCCAACCAGCGGGCCACTTTTCTCAACCGATCCGGGAGAGCTAGGAGCCTCCTGCAGAGGACAAAACAAAACAAGTTAAAGAATGGGATTAAGGGCGAGCGCGGTGGCTCACGACTGTAATCCTAGCACTTTGGGAGGCTGAGGCAGGCAGATCACTTGGGCCCAGGAGTTCAGACCAGCCTGGAAAACCCCGTCTCTCCCAAAAAATAAAAATAAAATAAAAAATAAATTAGCTTGGCGTGGTGGCGCGTGCCAGTAGTCCCAGCTGCTTAGGGGGCTGAGGCAGAAGGATTGCTTTAACCCGGTGGTGGAGCTGCAGTGAGCCGAGATCACACCACTGCACTCCAGCTTGAGTGACAAAGTGAGACCCTGTCTCAAAAAAATAAAAAGAATGGGATTGAATCGAGACACAAAACTATGGAAAGCAGGGCTACTTGCCAGAACTAAGAAAGCAACCTCAAAAAAAAAAAAAAAAAAAAAATCTCTGCAAACAGGAAAGAGAACAAAAGATTCCTCATCTGCCAAGCCCCTAGGAGAATCCATGTATATGAGTTAACTAGTGGTGGCTGTGTGACCTTGGCCAGGTCACTTAACCTCTTTGAGATTAAATAGTTCTTCCTGCGTGAGATGCGACAGTTAGGCAAGATCATTCTAACAGCAGCTCCCTTTCAGCTCAATTTGTGAAGACATTATGACTTTAAAACACCTCTAATCATTTCCATGTACAATCTGTATTGCGATTATTTTTATGGCAAATTGCCAAGGTTCGCTCCTTTAAGATAATGTTTTCAGCCTGACTTATCATAAGCCATGCTCTTGACATATAAATACAGCAACGTGCGTCTGTTTACGGAAGTACCTGAAAATTTTAAATGATAGGTTGTCCGGTCAGAAAGACTGGATGTGGTCACTAGGAGGAGCACCCTTGAAGGTTCTGAGGAAGGCGGGAGGCCAGTGGGGAGTCCAGCTCCTGCAGAACCGCACACTTGGACCTTCGGGGAGACACAGTGAATTGTGTGCAATGGAGCCCCTTGGTCCCAGGTGGGACTGCCTTGGCTCCCCCAACCCTCTGCCTGTTTCCAGTAACACCGATTATGACTCCTGCTATTTCCAGGAGGGCAGCCTGGAGGAGGTGGCCATGGAGAATAGTCTTCGTATCATCGGCTTCTGGTGAGAAGCCTAGCATCCTCCCAGAGAGTCACTTCTGATCCCCAAGGCTGTGAGGGTGTCAAAGTAAAGGAGAGAGACATCCCCCTGCCTACCTGCCTGTCTCAGTGCCAGAGGGTTGGGGAGTAAGGATAGGAGGACATCATATTTCCCATACACATTAGAAATGTAATCCCAGCACTTTGCGAAGCCACAGCAGGAGGGTTGCTTGAGCCCACGAGTTTGAGACCAGTCTGGGCAAGATGGTAAGACTCTGACTCTACAAAAAAAAAAACCCTCCAGGGATGGTGGTGTGTGGCTGTAGTCTCAGCTACTCGAGAGGCTACAAGTGGGAGGATCACTTGAGCCCAGGAGTTTGAGGTTGCAGTGAGCTGAGATCGGACCACTGTACTCCAGTTTGGGTGACAGAAGGAGATCCTGTCCTAAAAATAAAATAAAGTAAAATAAAATAAAGAAATAGAGTGACTGGTCAGGGGTAGAACTATTTTAGGTCATGGGGTCAGGGAATGTGAAAAACTAAAATGATTAAGGCATTTAGATCAGGATTTCTATTTTTTTTATTTTTGAACTCTTGGGCTCAAGCGATCCTCTGTCTCAGCCTCCCAAAGAGCTGGGATTACAGGCATGAGCCACTGCACCTGGTGAGATCAAGATTTCTATTCGTGGTGAAAACTAGCTTGGAATGAGGAAGTAAACTCTGCCTGTGTTCCCACTAGATGGGGATAATAGGGACCTTTAAAGCCAGCTGCAACTTCAGCAGGAAACTTTTTTTTTTAAGCGTCTGTTCTGTCGCCCAGGTTGAAGTGCAGTGGTATGACCTTGACTCACTGCAACTTCTGCCCTCCAGGTTCAAGTCATCCTCCCGCCTCAACCTCCTGAGTAGCTGGGATCACAGGCACGCACCACCAGGCCTGGCTAATTTTTGTATTTTTAGTAGAGATGGGGTTTTGCCATGTTGGCCAGGCTGGTCTCAAACTCCTGACCTCAGGTGATTCACCTGCCTTGGCCTCCCAAAGTGCTGGGATTACAGGCATGAGCCACGGCACCCAGCCAACAGGCAACATTTCTATCAAGGCCGTACATGCTACAGCTGTAAAGTGTCCTAATACCCATGTTCTTTGAGTGACTACTACTTTTTTACTGATATTTCTATTTTCCCCCTAAAATCACAAATGATCAGAAATTTGCTGTTTGAGATTATATTGGTAAGAACAGAACATCCCACTGTTGCCTGGAAGAGCTATGTCATTTTGACACAGAGAAGCAGCATTCCACATTTCTCTTAACTTTATAGTTTCCGAGGAAATAGGACTCTAGGTCCACTTTGCCTTCCAGACCTGAGGCTGACCCTTCATACATAGCCCTGTGGTACTTTGAGCCTGCTTGCCTCAATAAACACTGCTTGGTTTACACTTCACCTAACTCCACCCTTCCCCTCAAATTCTACTTTTTTTTTTTTTTTTTTTTTTTTTTTAGAGACGGGGTTTCACCATGTTGCCCAGGCTGGTCTTGAACTCCTGAGCTCAGGCAGTCTGTCTGCCTTGGCCTCCCAAAGTGCTGGGATTACAGGTGTGAGTCACCGTGCCTGGCCTTCTCAAATTCTTCTTCTTCTTTTTTTTTTAAAGATGGGGTTTCACCATGATGGCCAGGCTGGTCTTGAACTCCTGACCTCAGGTGATCCACCCACCTTGGCCACCCAAAGTCCTAGGATTACAGGCATGAGCCACCGCGCCCAGCCTCAAATTCTTTAATAACCTTTCCCTTTGTTCAGTCAGACCACTGCAGTTCCTCTGCTGAGTAGTTTCCCTTATTGGAATAGATGAACAACTAACTGGGTTTGTTTCTGGTGGTTTTAGGCTGACTTGGCTAGGACATAGCCTAAGAATTAACCCAAAAGAGAAAAGTAGTGATTAAAAATGCATATATATTCAAATCATATTTTAAGGCCGGGTGCGGTGGCTCATGCCTGTGACCCCAGCACTTTGGGAGGCGGATCACTTGAAGTCAGGAGTTTGAGACCAGCCTGGCCAACATGGCGAAAACCTGTCTCTATTAAATATACAAAAATTAGCCAGGCATGGTTGTGCACGTCTGTAATCCCAGCTACACAGGGAGCTGAGGTAGGAAAATCACTGGAATCCAGGAAGCAAAGGCTGCAGTGAGCTAAGATCGTGCCACTGCACTCCAGCCTGGGCAATAGAGTGAGACTCCATCTCAAAAAAAAAAAAAATAGATCAAATAATCATAGACAAAAAGCATTAAGAGAGATAAAGAGGTGTGTTCTATTGTATTTTCAAAGATATCTGCAACAATACCAGTTATTCCTCATGGTTTACTATAATTTTGTCATTCATCCACAAAGAAATGAGTCTAATTCCCCTCCCTTTGAATCTAGGCAGGTTTGTGACATGCTTGTCAGTAGCAGAATGCAGAAGTCATGATACATAACTCCAGGTCAGACACGAAAATGCAACCTCCACCTTGCTCACTTGAACACTTGAGCTGGAGTACCGAGCTATCATGTAAGCAATCCAATTTCCTTGAGGCAGCTACACTGTGGGGAAGACCAAACTGGTCCACAAAGGTAATCCACACGGATAAACCCTGAGATTACCTGGAGACAGAGTGAGTGAGAGAGAGAGAGAGAGAGAGAGAGAGAGAGAGAGAAATCCAGCCAGCTCCCAGCTCTTCCAGGCCCCTACTATTCCAGCTGTTGTCACATAAAAGACATCAAGACAGAACCACTTAACTGGGCATGGTGGTGCATGCCTGTAGTCCCAGCAACTCAGGAGGCTGAAGCAAGAGAATCACTTCAACTCAGGAGGTGGAGGTTGTGGTGAGCCGAGATCGCGCCACTGCACTCTAGCCTGGGCAACAGAGTGAGACTCCATCTCAAGAAAAAAAAGATTGGAAACTCTGTACTTTCCTGAATTCTGCCCAATGTGTCTATTCCCTTGGCTGATTTTAATTTGTATCCTTTCCCTGTAATAGCTGTAATAATGAGTATAAAAGTTTTCAATGACTTCTGTCAATCCTTCTAGTGAGTTACCAAACCTGAAGGCAGTCTTTGGAAGCCCTAAAAACTTGCAACCAGAGTCAGAAGTGAGGGCAGTCTTGTGGATGGTTCCGTCTTAGCAGTTGGTGAACTTTGTGTAACACAATCCCCAACAAAAAGAGGATGGATAGATTATGATAAATCATGCACGTCAATGAGAATGAATGGACATTCACACAACAACATGGATGAATTTCATGAACATAATGTTGAGTGAAGGAAGCCAGACACAAAAGAAAATATACCGTGTGGTGGAAATAAAACTTCCCCAGAAGTGCTGCTGGAAGAAGTCCAAGCCTCCTGAGATGTGGAAATGCATGCTGTATAAAGATGGGGATGTTTGCTCTCACATCCCCTAGAAGCAGTTTAGTTTTTACACATCACGAGATTTTAATCTGTAGCCATTTGTGTAGTTCATTGGTCTTGTTGGAAAGGATAATAAAACTTATCTTCTAAAGGAGACCAAATGCTTACAGCCTAGACTAAACCCCTGGGTTAAGCTCTCAAGGTTCCGGGAAGACTAAGCGCTATCTCCCTAGGTGTTTACCTGTCAGAAGAGATGAAGTCCAGTGTTTGGAAACATCTCTAGGTCATAAAAGTCAAAGACACTGGGGCTTATCCAGCTTTTGGAGTGATGTATTTACATTCCAATAGGTTAGAATGATACATAGGATAATTTCCATTCTCTTTCCAAGAAGCAGAGGTTTTCTCTCCCCTTTTGAGAGAGGATAAGCCTGCAACAGCTTCTCTTCTGTATATACAAATGGAGGAACTGTGGTCTGGGGCAGGGTGGCTCACGCCTGTAATCTTGGCACTTTGGGAGGCTGAGGTGAGAGGATCACTTGAGTCCAGGAGTTCAAGACCAGCCTGGGCAACATGGCAAAACCCTGTCTCTACAAAAAATACAAAATTAGCCAGGTGTGGTGGCACACTCTTGTGATCCCAACTACTTGGAGGCTGAGGTAAGAGGATCACTTGAGGCTACAATGAGCCATGATCGTGCCACTGCACTCCAGCCTGAGTGACAGAGCAAGACTCTGTCTCAAAAAGTAAAATAAAATAAAACAAAATAAAGGAGGAAATCCATTGTTCTCCATTCCTCACTTACAAGTTGTAATCTGGTACTCACATAGAATGTTTCTGTCAGCTCTCATTGCGTTGCCGGTTGGCCTAGATATGGGGAAGCAAGATTACTCTGGCTATCAATTTGGTGGTGAGTATCAAGAAAGAACTCTCTTCTGGCTGGGCACACTGGCTCACACCTGTGATCTAGCACTTTGGGAGGCCAAGGTGGGTGGATCACCTGAGGTAGGAATTCAAGACCAGCTTGGCCAACATGGTGAAATCCCATCTCTACTAAAAATACAAAAATTAGCCAGGAGTGATGGCGCACACCTGTAATCCCAGCTACTGGGGAGGTTGAGGTAGTAGAATTGCTCTAACCCAGGAGGCAGAGGTTGCAGTGAGCCAAGATTGTGCCGCTGCACTCCAGCCTGGGCAACGAGTAAGACTCCATCTAAAAAAAAAAAAAAGAAAGAACTCTTTTCCTTGACCTAGAGTTCTCATGTCTCTGTAGTGTTGGTATATAACGATTACATATCTGTATGAGTGGGGCACCATCTCAGACCCTTCACAGTTCTTGACAAAACATGCCAAGAGATAAAAAGTTCAAAAACAGGCAAAACTCATGTATGATGTGGGAAGTCAGATTAACGATTCTCCATGATGGGAAGAAACTGGAAGGTAGCATAATTGCGGGGGCATTTTGGGGTGCAGTTCATGTTCTATTTCCTGATCTGGGTGCTGGTTACATGAGTGTGCTCAATTTGGGAAGAACTGTTTTTCTATGACTGGTTGTGTTTGTCCAGGTCCTCCAAGAAGCAGATGTTAAAATGGGATTAGATGTGCTAAGGACTGATTGGTGCGGGGTGGGAATCCTGTGAGTGTAAATGGGGAGGAAAGTAGAGGAGACCAGGACATTCATCAGACTACGGTGCAGGTCTGACTCCTGCGAAGGAAGGAGGGAAGGAAATAAGGAAGATCTTAGGCTGCTGTGCAGCTCTCAGAAAGTTTCAGCAAGACCAATGTTGAGCCAAAGTCATCCACTACAGGGTCCTCTATCTCCAAGGAACAGTCCTGCCTCAGTAATCTCTGCTGTGCTCTTGTCATTGGCTGGGAGCAGCCCAAGGGAAATATAGCCTTGGCATTAATATGATGATAGATTTCAGAACTCTGCTCGATTTGTCTCTTCCCTTGGCTGATTTTAATTTGTATCCTTTCCCTGGGGCCACTGGGCAATTGTGCTCCCCACAGTAGGAGACCCAAGAGGCTTATGTGTGGTCACCACAGTCCACCCCATGCACCACACAGACTTCTCCATGTAGGCTCAGGGAGCAGCTCCATGGGCCTCTCATCCTGAGTGGAACCTCAGAAAAGGGAGGTGAGTGGCAGAAACTACAACCCCCATGGCTGCAATTGATCTTGGAGCTATCACTGGTACTCCTCCTCTGCCTTTTCCACTATCCATTCTAATTTTACCTGACCCTCAGTTGTCACCTCAGCAGGCCTTGATGGCTTACCTGATGGTATAATCCAAGCCTCATTCCCAAGGGTCCCACACCCTTGATATTCTAATGCTTTTTTGTGTCTGGAGTATTTCATGTGTTCGTTCACAGTCGTAATGGCCAATGGAGTAGGAGGACGCATCCAAGCAGATCACTTGGGTTATATGCATATTTCCTCTGTTGCTATTTCGTAAAAGCATCCCTGGCTGGGCGGAGTGGCTCATACCTATAATCTAATCCCAGCACTCTGGGAGGCTAAGGTGGGAGGATCTCTTGAGCCCAGAAGTTCAAGACCAGCTCAGGCAACATGGCAAAACCCTATTTCTACAAAAAGTTTTAAAAATTAGCTGGGTGTGGCACATGCTTATAGTCCCAACTACCTCAGAGGCTGAGGTGAGAGGGTCACCTGAGTCCCAGAGGTTGAGGCTGCCGTGAGCTGTAATCACATCACTGCACTGCAGCCTGGGCAACAGAGTGAGACTCTGTCTTAAAAAAAAAAAAAAAAAAAAAAAAGCAGCCCTAGCTCTACCTGCTGGTCAGGGTCAATTACTCCTGCCAGGAACTGACTCCTGGCAGTGTCTCCTTTTCAGATCTGTTGGTCCCTGGGCACAAGGAGTTCAAAACACCCAGATGATAGCCATAATTTATAGTTCAATGGGCCTTTTCTGTGTCCCCTAGAAAAAGGAGTTCCCTTTGGGACCAGGATCTCCAATTCGGTAGAACACAGAGCTACAGGAACGGGAAGCATATCCCCACAGTAGGTCAGTGGGAAGTAGAATGGCATTGCATCATTTAAAAATATTTCTTCAAAGCTGGCGCTTCAGCTATGCCTTTAGAAGGCTGTTCCAGCATTCTGCAAGGCTGGCTGCCTCTGGATGGTGCAGTCTGTGACATGACCATTGGATCCCATGAGCCTACTTCCATATCTCCTTAGGTATAAAATGGGTCCCCTGGTTGAACACCGTAATATACAGAATTCTACGCCTGTAGATCAGGCATTCTATAAACTTCTGGATAGTAGTGCTGGCTGAGACTCTGCAGGCAGAAAAGGCAAACCCATATCTAGAGTAGGTATCTCCCTCTGCGAAACAAACCGATGACCTTTACAGAATAGAAGGTGTCCATTGTAGCTGAATTGCCACCAAATGACCAGTTGGTCTCCTCAAGATGTAGTGCCACATGGGGCTTAGGACTGTCTGCATCGCTCTCATCCTTATGTCCATCCACATGCCTCTACTTCAGGCCTCCTTGTCTCTACATTCCAGTTCTTTTCCTTCTAGACTCCTGATCAGACAGCCAGACCATTGACCATAGCCCAGGAATCTAGTGTATTCTCACCGTGGGCCACTTCTCCTTCCATACAAAGCAGATGACTGATTGCAGCTTCATTCATTAGGAAGATTTTCCTTTCCATGGTCTTTGGAGACCATCCCTGAAAATGGCTATAATGTAGCTATGGTCTATTTTTGCCTTGCATCTATGTACTGAGCCAACCCGTCCATAAACCCAGCTTGAGTCTCTCCCTTCTCCTTCAGCTAGTCATTTGGGACCACCATACAGCCTAGGGAGCAAACTGGTGAGGGATTATGGAGCAATGGTCATGTGACAGGGAGTTTGGGCAGCCTGTTCATGCAGCTCATTTGTGTCCTCTGCTCCCACGAGGGTCTGATTATGCTTATAATGAAGTGCTGCTGAGTGCATCTGATTTTATTATTGTGGGTCCCAAAAGAATCCAACTTGTAATTGGCAGTTCTGAACTTGGTGGCATCAAGCAGGAAGCATCCAAGTAGATAACCTGGGTTCTACACATACTGCCTCTGTCCTTACTGTATAAAAGCATCCCTGGCTGGGTGTGGTGGCTCATGCCTGCAATCCCAGCACTTTGGGAGACCAAGGTGAGTGGATTGTTTGAACCCAGGAGTTCAAGATCAGCCTTGGCAACATGGCAAAACCCTGTCTCTACAAAAAATATAAAAAATTAGCTGGGTATGGTGGCACACACCTGTAGTTGCAATGGGCAATGGAGTAGGAGGAGGCATCCAAGCTACCAGCTACCTTGGTGCCCAATGGCCAAGTTTTCTGTCTCTGCCGGGGCCCAGTAACAATGCCAGGAATGATTTTTCAAAAGGTGTATAATTCTCTGCAGTGGATGACATGACATTGTCCCAGAATTCCCAGGGCTTTCGTTGTGATTCTCCCATGGGGCTTGCCAGAAGCACCATACTACATCTCTCCCACCACTCATTCCTTCAGCACCATAGGGTCTGCCAGATCTCATGGTCCAAGTGGTGTGCTGCTCGTTTGGCAGCCAGGACCTGCTGCAGAGCCATTTCTTCACTTGTCCTGTCTGATCAGTATGATATCGATGGAACAGATCAGTGTGATGTTCTATGGGCTGTCCAAGTGATCCAGATCTCTTCAAACTATGAGAGGGCAAGAGCGTTAACACAATACTGACGTAAAACTCTAAATGAATATTGCCGTCCAGCGGCGAGGTGTCTTACGCCTGTCATCTCAGCACTTTGGGAGGCCAAGGTGAGCAGATCATCTGAGGTCAGGAGTTCAAAACCAGCCTGGCCAACATGATGAAACCCCATCTCTACAAAAATACAAAAAAATTTAGCCAGGCGTGTTGGTGGGTGCCTGTAATCTCAGCTACTCGGGAGGCTGAGGCAGGAGAATCACTTGAACTCAGGAGGAGGAGTTGCGGTGGGCCAAGATCATGCCACTGCACTCCAGTCTAGGCGACAGAGTGAGACTCCATCTCAAAAAATAAAATAAAATAAAATATTGTTGTCAATACCATGAGAATAAAACTGTTTCTGATCCTCTTTTCTGATTGGAATGGAAAAGAAAGCACTCACTAAATCAATGACAGCATACCATATACCTGAGGCCTTACGAATCCACCCTACCAATGATACCGTTTCTGGTAAAGTAACTGTGTTCAGGGCTACTATTATGGTTCGGTCCATAGTAGTCTACAGACATCCTCCAGAATCAATTCAGCTTCTGCAGAGACCAGACTGATCAATTAAACAAAGATGTAGAGGTCACCACCTCTGTGCCCTTTAGCACTTTAGCAGTGGCAAGAATGTCTGTCATTCTTCCATCTCTCCTGCTCCTAGATGTAACACTGATTTTTAAAAGCCTTTTAAAATGAAAGTACAATAAGCTATACATATCTAAGTGTAAAATTTAATGAGTCTTGACAACTCTACACAAAACATTACAAGATTATAAACATTCCACCACCCTGAAAAGCTTCCTCCTCCTTCTTTAATAAGAACTTCCTCTCACCCCAGATCATCCCATTGCTAGGCAACCATTGATCTGCTTCCTGTCACTGTAGATTAGCTTCCAGTTTTTTTTATTTTTTTGAGACAGAGTTTCACTCTTGTTGCCCAGGCTGGAGTGCAATGGTGTGATCTCGGCTCACCGCAACCTCTGCCTCCACAGGTTCAAGTGATTCTCCTGCCTCAGACTGCCGAGCAACTGGGATTACAGGCATGAGCCACCACGCTCAGCTAATTTTGTATTTTTAGTAGAGACAGGGTTTCTCGATGTTGGTCAGGCTGGTCTCGAACTCCTGACCTCAGGTGATCTGCCCGCCTCAGCCTCCCAAAGTGCTGGGATTACAGGTGTGAGCCACAGCACCCGGTCCTACATTTTCTAGTTTTATATAAATGTGATTGTTCAGTACGTACTGACTTTGTCTGGCTTGTTTATTCATAACTGTTTTGAGGTTCATCCATATTGTCCTATGTATCAATAGTTTGTTTGATTTTATTGCTGACTAGTACTCCACTGTATGTACAGACCACAATGTTTACCCATCACCTGCTGATGCTCATTTGGGTTGTTTCTTGTCTTTGGCTATTACACATAAGGCTGCCAAGAACATGGTCGTACAAGTCTTTGTGTGGACATATGCTGTCATTTATTTTGGAAAATATCTAAGAATAGAGTAACTGGGTCATAGTTACTCTATGTAACTATGTTACATATGTCAGGTCAAGTGCACCTGCCACAGCACTTCCCTCCACTTAATTGTATGTTTAACTTCAAAGAAACTGTTGGCCAGGTGCAGTCACTTAAGCCTGCAATTCCAGCACTTTGGGAGGCCGAGGCAGGCGAATTACCCTTGAGGTCAGGAGTTTGAGACCTGCCTGTCCAACATGGTGAAATCCCGTCTCTACTAAAAATACAAAAAATTAGCCAGACGTGGTGATGGGCGCCTGTAATCCCAGCTACTCGGGTGGTTGAGACAGGAGAATTGCTTGAACCCGGGAGGCGGAGGTTGCAGTGAGCCGAGATCATGCCACTGCGCTGCACTCCAGCCTGAGTGACAGAGTGAGACTCCATGTCGAAAAAAAGAAAAAAAGAAAGAAAGAAAGAAAGAAAGAAAGAAAGAAAGAAAGAAAGGAAAAGAAAAGAAAAGAGAGAAAAGAAAGATAAGAAAGAAACTCATTTCCAAAGTGGTGACACAACTTTCTATTCCCAGCACCAGCGTATAAACATTCCAGTTGATCGACCATCTCATCAACACATAATATGGTCAGTCTTTTTAATTTTAGCCATTTAAATGACTAATAACATTGAGCATATTTTCAGGTACTTATTTGCCATCTGAAAAGACTCTTTGCATTTTTTGCCAATTTTTTTATTGGGTTATATTCTTATCGTTGTGTTTTGAGTAATTTTTAAAATATTGATTGATTGATTGATATGGGGGCCTTGCTATGTTGCCCAGGCTGGTCTCGATCTCCTGTACTCAAGTAATCCTTCCACGTTGGACTCCAAATGTGAGCCAATGTGCCTGGCCTTTTTGTTATTTTTATTCATTTATTTATTTTTGAGACACTATCTCATTCTCTTGCCCAGGCTGGAGTGCAGTGGCGAAATCTCGGCTCACTGCAACCTCCGCCTCCTGGGTTCAAGTGATTCTCCTGCCTCAGCCTCCCAAGTAGCTGGGATTACAGATGCCCGCCACCATGCCCAACTAATTTTTGCATTTTTAGTAGAGACAGGGTTTCTCCATGTTGGCCAGACTGGTCTCAAACTCCCGACCTCAGGTGATCTGCCCGCCTCAGCCTCCCAAAGTGCTGGGATCACAGGCGTGAGCCACTGCACCTGGCCTTGTTTTTATTTTTAATAGAGACAAGACTTCGCTTTTTTGCCCAGACTGGTCTTGAACTCCTGGGATCAAGTGATGCTCACACCTCAGCTTCCCAAAGTGTTGGGATTGCAGGTGTGAGCCACTGCACCTGGCCAAGAGTTCTTTAACTATTTGTTATATAAGACTGTTCTGCAGTGAGCAGCTATATGCAAACCTACCCCTGAAGCCTGAAGGAGCTGAAAGCCTGAAGAAAAAAAAGCTGACAAATCTAGTTTCTCAGAAGGAAACATTTAATAGGGACTTACAAACAGAAGACATTTCTCAGACAGCCATGGGTTGATGGATCTCTGCACCCCTCCCCTTCAGAAAATATGTATAGCAAGTTATTTTTGGTAAACATGAGCAGCTGGTCAATGTCTCACAACTCATGACCACCTAAGTTAGACAAGCATCTTGATTAGGGGTTATCTGTGACTCGTGTAGCCTGACCTCAGCATAACAACTTGGCCTGGCTGAGCATTCAAAAATCACTGGATCTCTGCTCTTCTTCTTCTTCTTTTTTTTTTTGAGATGGAGTTTCACTTTTGTTGCCCAGGCTGAAGTGCAATGGCATGATCTTGGCTCACCACAACCTCCGCCTCCTAGGTTCAAGTGATTCTCCTGCCTCAATCTCCCGAACAGCTGGGATTACAGGCATGTGCCACCACGCCTGGCTAATTTTGTATTTTTAGTAGCAACGGGGTTTCTCCACGTTGGCCAGGCTGGTCTCAAACTCCCGACCTCAGGATCTCTGCTCTTCTAATAGTTAACTTTCAGTCTACTGCTCAGCTATGTCTGCTCTTCCACTACAGGAGATCAAAGTCTACTTTGTAAGATGACATAGAGGCCCTCCAGTTTTCACAATTAGCCATTAATTGCTAACAATCCCTGGTCTCTCATTACCCTCTGTAGGGCATTCATACAACTTGGCAATAACCAACCAACTCTTTTCTTTGTAAGCATTGTTCACGCTCTGCCCTAAATCCTCCAAATACCTCAGTCAGTGCACCTGCCACGGCACTTCCCTCCACTGAGATGTCTTCTTTAGTCACCACTGGTGAATTTCTTTTAAAGTCTTACTCTGTTACCCAGGCTGGAGTTCAGTGGTGTGATCACAGCTAACTGTAGCCTCAACCTCCTGAGCTCAAGTGATCTTCCCACTTTAGCCTCCTGAATAAATGGGACTACAAGTGTGTTCCACCATACCCGGCTAATTTTTTTATTTGCTAATTTAAAACTTTTTGTAGAGACAGGGGTCTCATTATGTTGCCCAGGCTGATCTCCAACTCCCGGACTCAAGCAATCCTCCCACTTCAGCCTCCCAAAGTGCTGGATTACAGGTGTGGGCCACCCCACACAGCCACACCATTGGTGAAATCTTTAGCAGTTGAGTCGCCACCTTGTGGTCAGACTCTGCCCCACTTATCTGTTAAGCTGGCATCCTGTTTGCGAAGCAGTGAGTGAGCTGGTCCCTCATCAGTAAGGATAAAAAATACTTGAATAGGCTGGGCGCGGTGGCTCACGCCTGTAATCCTAGCACTTTGGGAGGCCGAGGTGGGTGGATCACCTGAGGTCAGGAGTTCAAGACCAGCCTGGCCAACATGGTGAAACCCCATCTTTAAAAAAAAAAAAAAATACTTGAATAAACAATTGGCAGGGCATGGTGGCTCACGCCTGTAATCCCAGCACCTTGGGAGGCCAAGGCGGGCGGATTTCCTGAGGTCAGGAGATCGAGATCAGCCTGGCCAACATGGCAAAACCCTGTCTCTACTAAAGATAAAAAAATTAGCCGGGTGTGGCGGTGTGTGCCTGTAGTCCCAGCTACTCAGGAAGCTGAAGCAGTAGAATCGCTTGAACCTGGGAGGCAGAGGTTGCAGTGAGCCGAGATTGCACCTCTGCACTCCAGCCTGTGCAACAGAGTGAGACTCCATCTCAAAATATATATATATATAAACACACACATATATACACATATATTTGAATAAACAATTAACAGGCATGGACTTCTGGAAGTCAGTAGAACTCTGCACTCAAGGAATCTTGAGTACTCACTATGTATCAGGTGCTTTATGTGAGCCTTAGTCTTCCACTGAAATGTGGCTTCTGTGACTGAGGAACTTAATTTTTATTTGAAATTAATTTTAAAAACAGAGATGAGGTTTCACTATGTTGCCCAGGCTGGTCTCAAACTTCTGAGCTCAAGCAATCCTCCCACCTTGGCCTCCCAAAGTGCTAAGATTACAGGCACGAGCCACTGCTCCTGGCTTGACATTATTTTAAATTTAAATAATCTGAAACCATCAAAAAAATGAGTTCTTCTTTGCAAGGACATGGATGAAGCTGGAAGCCATTATTCTCAGCAAACTAACACAAGAACGGAAAACCAAACACCACATGTTCTCACTTATAAGTGGGAGTTGAACAATGAGAACACATGGACACAGGGAGGGGAACATCACACATTGGGGCCTGTCAGGGAGTTGGGGGCAAGGGGAGGGATAGCATTAGGACAATTACCTAATGCATTTGGGGCTTAAAACCTAGATGACGGGTTTATAGGTACAGTAAACCACTATGGCACATGTGTACCTATGTAACAAACCTGTGCATTCTGCACATGTATCCCAGAACCTAGTTTAAAAAAAAGTCACAAATTGGCTGGGCGTGGTGGCTTATGTCTGCAATCCCACACTTTGGGAGGCTGAGGCAGCAGATCACTTGAGATCAGGAGTTTGAGACCTGCTTGGCCAACACAGTGAAATTCCATCTCTACTAAAAATATAAAAATTAGCTGGGCTTGGAAACACATGCTGGTAATCCCAGCTACTTGGGAGGCTGAGGCAGGAAGATTGCTTGAACCTGGGAGGTGGAGGTCGAAATGAGTCAAGATTGCACCACTGCACTCCAGCCTGGGCAACAGAGGGAGACTCCTTGTCTCAAAATAAATAAATAAATAGGTAAATTAATAGTCACAAGTGGCTAGTGGTGACCGTATTGGATTATGCAGGTCTAGAGGCTGCATCCTTTATTATTAAAACCCTAGTAACAATCTGGACACCTTGATTTTTCCAGTACTTTATGGTTTCCAGAGTATTTTACTCCACTCTGTCCCATGATCCTCATAATAACCCTATGGGAAAATGTAAGCTCAGAAAAGTGAAGGGACTTGCTCAAAGCTTCACAGCTGCAAGGCCTCACACCTGCCTTCCCAGCTCCTGATTGCTGAGTGTATGATGGACTATATTTTTTGCTGAAAGCGGCAAGGAAAACCAAGCCAGTCCCCCAAGCAGAAAACTGCTCAGGCTGTTCTAAAGTAGCAAACAGTATGTGTATATCACACACCAGTTAAACTAGTTCTTTAAGCACGGGATATGTGACCCTGCCCCCGCGTCTCCCTTGTGGAGAATGCTTTCTAGTTCATCTTTGATCAGTGGTAAGCAGGCACCAACTGCCAGCCTCGTTTATTTTTGTTCTATGAGAAAACACAGAACATCTGCTTGTTAATAATAATCACCTGTTCAGAGAGAATAACTACGTGGGTCAGAGTCTGCTTGAGGCTCTCAGCCCAGAATGCTGTCACCCCCTGAGGCTCTCAGCTTGGAAGGCTGTTGGCCCCCAGATAGTCCCACTTTACCCTCTGTCTTTGTGTCTGCTTCTTAATTCCTTCAGTGTCGCCTGGGTGGAAGCTGGTCTTGGTACCTGGTCACCTCTCTGCATTGCACAGCCTGGGCACATCATGTCATATGCCTCTAAACTCATTCAAGTAAATGTTCACACCTGATGCACCTCTGATGCACCCTTCCTTCCCCCCCTCGCAGAAACCTCTCTTGGAATGTCGGGAGTAGTGAGTGCGTCCTAGTAAGAAGAGTACATTCCAGGAAGAATGACATTTCTGTTCTCACATTCCTTGAAGCTCAGATCTTGCCTGTCTTGGCCTTCCTACCCCTTCACTTGATTCCACAGTGGTATTTGATTACGTGAACAAAAACAATATTTTTTGATTTTCAATTTACTAAGAACCCAAGAACAATGGTTCTAGACATACTCCCTCTTAAAAGAACTTTCTACTCAATATCTATTCCAACACTCTTTCTTGAGTTCTTACTTTGTGCCCAGCACTGCACTAGGTGCCTAAAAAACACGACAGGCATTTTTGATTCTTTGGGTGTAATTTTATCCATTTCACATACAAAAGGAATCAGACCTTGTCCAAAGTCAACATTCTTTTAAAAATAAAATAATCTCAGAGTTGGCTGGGTGCAGTAATCCCAGCACTTTGGGAGGGTGAGGCGGGGGTATCACCTGAGGTTGGGAGTTCGAGACCAGTCTGGCCAATGTGGTGAAACCCTGTCTCTACGAAAACAATACAAAAATTAACTGGGTGTGGTGGCAGGCACCTGTATTCCCAGCTACTGGGGAGGCTGAGGCAGGTAGAATTGCTTGAACCCAGGAGGCAGAGATTGCAGTGAGCTGAGATTGAGCCACTGCACTCCAGCCTGGGCAACAGAGGGAGATTCCGTTTCAAAAACCAAAAAAGAATCTCAGAGTTGAAAGACAATGAAGGTGAATGGTTCTCATGTGTGTTCACCTTTTCACAGATGGAGAAATCAGGCACAAAGAGGGTGACAGCCTGCTCAAAGATGCACACTGAGCACTGTTTAATTCTAAAGCTCCTTCCAATTCCATATATAGTAATCTGGTCCACCATACCCTGATAAATGTCAAACTTTGGCATTGCCATACTCATAAGAAGAAGAAAAAAAATACCAGATACCACATATTAAGCACCGATCATGGGCTGGGCACTATACTAAGCATTATATGTATGTAATGTTATTTCATTTAACCCAAACAGTAACTCTATCAAGATAGAACAAATCAACAGAAGGATTTATAATTTTTCTTTTTTGAGATGGAGTCTCAGGCGGGCATATCATCTGAGGTCAGGACTTCGAGACCAGCTGGCTAACATGGTGAAACCTCATTCCTACTAAAAATACAAAAAATTAGCCGAGCATGGTGGCATGTGCCTGTAATCCCAGCTACTCGGGAGGCTGAGGCGGGAGAATTGCTTGAACCTGGGTGGTGGTGGATGCAGTGAGCCGAGATCCCACCATTGTACTCCAGCTTGTGCAACAAGAGCAAAACTCTGTCTCGAAGAAAGAAAAAAAAAAGAAATAGAAAATCTGAACATATCTATATCAAGAAAAATACTGAATAGGTAATCAAAAACCTCTCCCCCTAAAAAGTCCACCAAACGACTTCATTGGTGAATTCTACCAAACATTGAAAGAAGAACTATGCTGAATGGGCTGGCCAAGTATATATACTTAACAGGTTATAGGAGGAGCGATGAATATTGATGAAGGAGGTCCAACGTGTGTGTACTGAATAATCATGTATGTTATATGCATTCTGCGCTTACTATGGGGTGGAGACTTAACATTTAAATGTATTGTTATTAGACTCTATATGTTACAAGGTGAAGTAAGGACATGAAGACACTCAAGTGTGCAGCCTCCATAAAACCGGCCAGAACCAGCCCATGGTCAGTGGTCTCTAATCAGGAAAAAGTTACAGAAATCAGTCTCTCATCTAAATCTGTAGTTATGGCTTGTGGAACAGGGAGGCTCAGTTAATCGGTGTCTATAACCAGCGGTTCTTTAGCTGTTAAAGAAAAAGGAAGGCCAGGCGTGGTGGCTCACACCTGTAATCCCAGCACTTTGGGAGGCTGAGGTGGGTGGATCACTTCATGTCAGGAGTTTGAGACCAGCCTAGCCAACATGGTGAAATCCCGTCTCTATCAAAATATAAAAATTAGCCAGGTGTGGTGGAACATGCCTATAATCCCAACTACTCAGGAGGCTGAGACAGGAGAATCACTTGAAGCCAGCAAATGGAGGTTGCAGTGAGCCGAGATCATACCAATGCACGCCAGTCTGGATGACAGAGTGTGATTTGGTTTAAAAAAAAAAAAAAAAAGAGTTGCCTAAGTCACATGAACTTGAAAAATATTTGGGCTTAATTTATGGGTATTTATTTATAAGTCAGTTTGGTACCATTTAGACACAATATATGATATATGTAAACACATCTAAATACATATATACACACACATAAAAGTTTTTTAAAAAAAAATCTTACAGGTTTAGGCTGGTTGTGGTGGCTCATGCTTGTAATCCTAGCACTTTGGGAGGCCGATCTGGGGGGATCACTTGAGGTCAGGAGTTTGAGACTAGCCTAGCCAACATGGCAAAACCCCACCTCTACTAAAAATACAAAACTGAGCCAGGTGTAGGGGTGGGGAACACCTTTAATCCCAGTACTCAGGAAGCTGAGGCACGAGAATCACTTGAACCCAGGAGGTGGAAGTTGCAGTGAGCTGAGATTGTACCACTGCACTCCAGCCTGATAGACAGAGCAAGATTCTGTCTAAAAAAACACAAAGGAGAGGGGCCAGGC
>PVKP010036960.1:0-22031 GCA_004027715.1 Plecturocebus donacophilus | reverse complement strand
CAAAGAGGGACATTACATGGTGGTGAAAGGATCAATGCAACAAGAAGAGCTAACGATCCTAAATATATATGCACCCATTACAGGAGCACCCAGATACATAGGGCAAGTTCTTAATGACTTACAAAGAGACTTAGACTCCCACACAGTAATAGTGGGAGACTTTAACACTACACTGTCAATATTACATAGATCAACGAGATAGAAAATCAACAAGGACATCCAGGACTTGAACTCAGACCTGGAACAACTAGACTTAACAAATATTTACAGAACTCTCCTCCCCAAATCCACAAAACATACATTTTTCTCAGTTTCACATTATACCTATTTTAAAAGTGACCACATAATTGAAAGTAAGTCACTCCCCAGCAATTGCATAGCATTTCACAGGTTTAAATAAAATATTGGTTGGCTGCTTATTTGTTATTTTCATCCCCTATGCCTTCCTGTCTCCATTGTTAAGCACAATTATTGGCATTAAAGAGGTTTTTAAGTACCCATTTTTAGACTGTATTCTAGCCTGGGCAATAAAACAAGAATCCCATTCTCTCTCCCTCTTTCTCTTCCTCTTTCTTTCTCTCTTTCATTCTTTAAAAAGAAAAAAAAAGAAAAAAAGAAAAGATTACCATTCTGGTAGGAAACTAGAACATGGCCCTAAATTCTTGAAATCTGGTGATGCTGCCATGACTGATATAGCCCCTAGCAAGCCCATGTGTGTTGAGAGCTTCTCTGAATATTCTGACTATCCTGACTATTCTCCTCTGGGTCATTTTGCTGTTCAAGACAGTTGCCATGGGTGTCATCAAAGTACAGGACAAGAAGGCTGCTGGAGCTGGCAAGGTCACCAAGTCTGTCCAGAAACCTCAGGAGGCTAAATGAATTATTCCCAATACATGCCACCTCGGTCTTTTTTTTTTCTGTTGCCCTGGCTGGAGTGCAGTGGGACGATCTCCGCTCACTGCAACCTCTGCATCCTGGGTTCAAGAAATCCTCTTGCCTCAGACTCCCAAGTAGCTAGACTACAGGCATGTGCCACCATGCCTGTTTAGGTCTTATTATGTTGCCCAGGCTGGTCTTAAACTCCTGGGCTCAAGTGATCCACCCACCTCAACCTTCCAAAATGTTGGCAGTACAGGCATGAGCCATGGTGCCCAGTCTGAGTTTTAATCAGTGATGGAAGGGTCTCAGAACGGTTTGTTTCAATTGCCCTCTTAAGTTGAATAGCAAAAGACTGGTTAATGATAACAATGCATTGTAAAACCTTCGGAAGGAAAGGAGAATGTTTTGTGAACTTTTTTTTGGCATCTGGCAGTTTTAAGTTATTTAATTTTTAAAATCAGTACTTTTTTCAAGTGGAAATAACTTGATCAAAAGTCTGTCACAGAAATATGAGACCAATGAACTCAAATTTAATGAGGAAAAAAGAGAGTAGCCAACAGTGTTAAGAGTACAAAGAAATAAAGTAGACTAAGATCTGGATTTGATGTTTTATAAGTTTCTGATGAATTAAAATAGTGTTTTTAAAGCAGGAGTCATATTCAAGGAATTGCAGAGAAAATGAGAGGAAGAAAAAAACTTTTGCAATAAACTTAGGGTGCCATTTAAAGAAGTTAGACATCAAAAAAAAAAGTCAGGGTAATAGATGGGTTACTTAAGTGTCATGTATACAAATCTCTTTCTTCAAAATTGAATGTTTTTCGTAATGTCTATAATCCTGTGTCTGATTTGCAAATTTGAATGTAAAATAAGAATCACCTGAACACAGTTGCAGAGTTTGCTCAGAGAAGCAATGTGAAAAGCAATTAAGGGATAATTACAGGGATTAGACCATATGCAATTGTGGGAGCAGGATGTCAGGTCCCAGGGTCTGGGTCCAACACATCTGAAGTCCGGAGGGAGGGGTGCATGAGCAGGAAGAGCACTCGGGGGGCTGTGGGCAGGTGGATATGCTTTCACTCGGCAGCGGCTATTATTAACAGCTCTCTCACATTAGCTCTCTCACATTAGCTCTCTCACTGTCCGCCCTATCTCGGCTGCTCGAGCCGGCAGCTCCCACACACAGCTGTGTGGCCGGTTCTCCATTGCCTTCAGGGTCAGCAGCCCAACTCTTTTTCTCTCTGGGCATGAGCAAGCCAAGCTGTGTCCTTGCTCCCTCCTATGGCCTTATCTTGCATTAGGACTACAGGTCCCAAGACCTCTTGCAACTTTGCTTCTAAGGGATTTGTACTTAGTGTACTTCGCTGTTTCAAGTAGGCACCCCTACTTTGCTAAAGTGGATGTCTGTGCTGTCCCTGTCTGGGGGGTCATTACCCATGAACGCACCTGTCCCACTATTACTAACTGCTTCTCTATTAGTAAGCACCCGAGCTCAGCTTCCTTCCACAGTTGGGACTAACAGCCCACTGGCGCTTCCAATGGCTCCATGCACTGCTATAGGCCCTAGCCACAGTTATGTGGTTACAGGTACACTTAGTGTAAATGGGCACCCTTGGTTTACTACCCAGAAAGGCTGTCTCAGCCTCCTCACCCCAATCCCAGGCAAGAGGGGCACTGCCGCTTTTAAACCTGGAAGAGAATCAAAGGTTAACATAACATTATTAACAAAACCACAACATATGGTGGGGCTATACAGTAGCCCTGCAGCAACACTGCGGAAGTCCACTGTTGCCCTCCCATGAAGGCAATCTGTTCCTAGCTCTCTGGAGCACTGCAGATTGACAAGAATGCATTAGCCAAGTCCGCCACACAGTGGCACTGCCCAGTTCCATTGTCAAGTGATCTATTAAATCAGTGATAGATGGCACAGCTGCCAAGCCGTGCAAAACAGCCACCCCAGAATGTCTTCAGGTATAGATGGGAGAGACATACACAGGGCATAAGCAGAGAGCCAAGCGGCCAATGCCAAGACCCAGAGATACAGGTTTCACTTTCACTGGCCAGTTTTCATAGTTGTCAATAAATGCAGCTCTGCCCGGAAACTTAGCAGGGTTTAGGGACCGGTGGATTGCCAAGTACACATGTGGCTCCCATTGTCCGGTGCCCCCCAAGCTGGGCATCTTGGCCAGTTCTCTTATCAAACAGAAAAGGCTTTACACTTCCACCAGCTGCAGCAGGTACCCTTTGAACAGGAGCGCTCGGACGGGACCGGTTTTCGCAGCAAGGTACTTCTCCCTTATGACTTGCACTAAGTCTGTAAGTGACTGCCAGCGTTACTTGCTTAACTCCCTCAACTCAGCAGGGGCACAGGCACCATAGGAAGCGCACTCCACACAGCAGGGGGCCTCTGGGCCCACCCTTGGGGCCCAACAGCTGCTCATGATCTATTTTGTGGTGGATCACTGGGCGATCCTGCTGCGGAGGTTCTTTCTCCTCCCTGCACTGTGTCCGGCAGGGACTGGGCATGTTCTTCCCACATCACAGTTACAAACGCCCATCTGACTCCTACAGCAAAGGCATGCTTCTTCTCGGTGCTGTGCACCTCCAGGTGCTTCAGCGCCTTCTCCATACTCACAGGAGACCCACCCACTGCCTCCCATGTTTCCACTGGAGCCCATCCTCGCAGCACAGCTGCCACTGGGTATCACAGCCCATGCTGCGGCCACAAAGCTGACCCGGGAACCCTCAGGGGCTGAAGACCCACTCATCTCATCATCACTTGTTAGGTCCCGAGGTTCAGGTCCAGCCCATGGAGGAGAGCTGGGTGGATGAGCAGGAAGAACACCCGGGGCTGTCGGCAGGTGAACATGGCTTCACTCAGCAGCGGCTGTTATTAACAGCTCTCTCACACCAGGTCTCACGTCTGCCCTATCTCAGCTGCTTGAGCCGGCGGATTCCACACACAGCTGTGTCCTGGCTCCCTCCTGTCCGTCTGCAAGATGGACAGCTTTGGCTCGCTCTTTCTCTGGGCACCAGCGTGCCCGCCATGTTAAGCTATGTTGAGCTGAGCCGAGCCCCAAGAACCCCTCTATAACATTAGCAAGACAATTATACCTTTTACAGACAGTAGTGGGTCAGAGCCAAGTATGAATTTACACAAACAGGTTTTATTACAAGTGGAGGTGTGTGCCTGCAGGCCAAACTCGCTGAGTCATGCAAGCCTGGATGTCCACCTTGGCCTATTCGTTGACCAAAGCACATCCATGTACCTTACACAGGGGAAGAAGTCTATGGAAGGCTATTGTCTCTGCACTTTTGGCAGCCTGAAGTCACTGTAGATATTCAGGGCCCACAGTTGGGAAGAAGAGGTGTGTGTGGTGTGGGGGAAAGCAAGAACAAACTGGAACCTGCAAGGATTGACTTGAATCCCTAGGTCACATTGAAACCCATGAAGACTTACTGGAACCTGCATCTGTCTCTTACTGCCTCCAACCTGGAGAAGGAGCTAGCATCCATAGCCATGAAAGTATGCCCACACCTGACCTAGGACTTGGAGTTGAAGAAGGAGATCTTGTCAGAGTTGGCGTTGCTGCAGGTCCTGCTGCTTCCCCACACCAACAAGATGTGCCAGTGGATCAGCTGTTGGAATTCACTCGCGGTGGTTGGCAAAATATTACAGAAAATATTAAAGATATATTAGGGAAAGTTATAGATTAGTCTCAAACCTATTGGAAGGCTGAAAGGTTTTACGGGGGCAGGCCAAAGGCGGGCTGGCCAGTCCATTAAGTTAGGGAGAGAGAGATGATTAAAGGCCTTCCCAGTTAAGTCCGCTTACCCCACATCCATTTGTCTCCACTCTGTTTACTCATGTTAATTTTGTGCTGGATAGCCCTCTCAGCAGGAGATCAAAGGGGAACTGCCTGTTAATCGTGTTTACTCTGGGCCTGGAACCTAAAGCTTTTATCATTCATATAACCACTCTTTTAACCATGTTAATTATCCACAAGTGTGTTAACTTAGAACCTCTGTTGTAACATTTTGAGGGAATAAGTGTGTCACAGACAGAGGGTCTGGGTCGATGGTTGCATTTCGCCCTCGGAAAGCAGCCAACAGCCATCCCTAGGCCTCTTGAAACACTGTAATGGTGTGAGAGTGCATTCATTCATCCATCATTGAGTCAGGATCTGCAGGTCAGACTTCCGCCGGTGGTGAGACCCACGTCTCAGGTGGGGACCCCGATGTGATTGAGAGCACAGTCAGTGCCAGTGTACACCAGTAGTAGCAGCGCCTGGTCCTACCAAACTTCAGAACATAGTATCTGTTGCTTCACTTCCACTTCCCAAGCCCCGCCCCAAATTTTTTTTCTGGTCCACTCTAACTCAGAACTATATTGGGAAGGCAATCCCAGGAAACTGTGTTTCTAGATTAGCTACGTTGGCAAAGCCACTTCAACAACTGTGAGACAAGTAGTGACCCGTAGAATGTGATTGGTCACTATCAGAGAAAAGGATAACACACAGTAGTTTAAAACAAAAAAGAATCTCGAACCAAAAAACGTATGGGTCATTCTGTGCATCAGTTATAGACAAGAACCTCTCAGTGTTTGGTGCTGATATTCCACAAAAGCTGTGTCCAAGAAGGACTCATTTAACCAGTATCATCTACCCCAGCAATCCTGAGTGTCTATGTCCACAATGTTCAGTAGGGCAGAAGAGGAAAAAACTAAGCCTGGAGTTACTGGCAGCATTTTGGAATGCTTTTGGTCACCATGAGTTTTGGCCACTAACCTCTGACTTCTGAGATAAGCCATCCAACACTAAACCTTCCACCCAGCTCTTCAAAGAGGGTGAGTGTTCCCTTATTTTTAAAGCAACCATTGGTGACATAAGGATGACACATAAATTAACTATATAGGCTTTGGTAGAAGTTGTGATTTGTTTCCAAAGCTTCAGATGGAAATATAAACCTGAAATGCATCCCAGTGTGACACATGGACATCTTTGCAGTTTAAAAGAAAAGTTTCAGAGGTGTAAACTTCGGTTTCTGTGCTCTCACCCACCCCTCTGAGGAATATGAAATCGCTGGGGGCCCATGCATGGAACAGAAAAGCAGTGGAGAATAGCTTGAAGGCACTGGGAGGCTGGACAGGTGATTGCAAAGATATTCTGCTGATTTTATGCAATAAGTGATGCTTTCAGCATTTTCCAAAGGGGGGAAAATGGTGAGCAACTTTATTTATCACAAAACAGCTGATTTTTTTTTTTTTTACTTACAAATGACTATGGTTTGAATATTTGTCCCCTCCAAAACTCATGTTGAAATTTAATGCCTAATGTGGCAGTATTGAGAGGTGGGGTCTTGGGACCTTTAAGAGGTGATGGGTCATAAAGGCTCTGCCCTCATGAATGGACTAATCCAGCAATGGATTAATGGGTTGGTAGATTAATGGGTTATCATGAGAGTGGGACTGGTGGCTTTATAAAACGAGGAAGAGAGACCCAAGCTAGGAGGCTCAGCCCCTCAACATGTGACACTTTGTGCTGCCTGGGAAGTCTGCAGAGAATCACCAGTGGAGGCCCTCACCAGATGCAGTCCCTTGACCTTGGGCTTTTCAGCCTCCGTAACCATATGAAATAAATTCATTTTCTTTATAAGTTACACCGTTTTAGATATTCTACTATAAGCAACAGAAAACAGACTCAGACAAGAATCTTCAATGAAAAGCTATGCCTTTTAAATTTTGACTGGCATTATGTTATATAGATAGAACATAGTAACTAGCTCAACACACCACACATAATTTAAATTTATTATTTTTCTTCTGGATAAATTAAGTTAGATAAAAGGAAATATTTAGCTACTAAAGTTTTGCATCTAAAACCTTTGTGAAATTCAGGCTAATCTCTTTTAAAGAGTAATAGAAAATCACAGGCATTATTTTGAAGAGCCAATTTTCTTCAGCATTGTGGTAATAGTAATAATAGCTAAAGTTATTTACAATTTGCTATGTGCTAGGTATTAAACAACTATTTTACATGTATTATCTCATTTAATCCTTTTAACACTTCTAGGCTATCAGTATGATTATTCCCACTTACAGATGAAGAAACTGGAGCCCAGAAAGGTTGTGACTTGTGTAAAGACACACAGTAAGTTCCAGAGCCAGAGTTCAAACCCAGTCTGCAGCATTGCATTCCTACAAGATTCACACTGATCACTAGGTAGAAACCACTTCAGCAAAAGATGCCTGAACAGGAATGGTTAGTGCAGCATCTTTTATAAGGGTTTAACATTCAAAAAAGCTTATCTGTCTATCAATAAGGAACTGGTTAAACTGATGACGTTAATCTATTCACTGGACTAGTTTTGCCTCTCTTAGGAGTTATTTTACAGAGATGAACAGACAGTGTGATCCAATTTTAGTAAACACACCACATTTACCAATATTCATATACATTAAAAAGACTGAAAAATTATACAGCAAAAATACTAACAATGATCATTGTGAAGTGGTAGGATTCTAGGAAATTTAAAACATTAACTTTTCCCAATTTTTCCTACAATAATCATGTAATAAAGAATAGAATAAAACCTTTAAAATGCACACCACTGTCCTTTCATTGAGAAATGCTGCTTCTCTTTTGAGTTGCAGACTGGAAGTCAGCCCTGACTGCACTCAAGTGCTCTGTGACCTTGGACAAGTCACTTACCCTCTCTGGGTCTCCCGTTTTGTATATATAATAAGAAGGCGATTTAATTTTGCAGGTTCCTTTGTGTTCTAATATTCTTTAACTTAATGAATCTCATTCTCAGCAAAGTTCTTTTTAAAAAAGAACAAACAGTATGTGGAGGTTTAAATGTTGATAAATGATTTCTTTACACTTTGTCTGTTTTCTTTAGCATATGAAGTTACTATTCCCATTATCCCCTTCCCATGAGTCCTTTAAGAAGGAAAAGTTGGCTTTTTGCTCTCGCTGGGGAGGGCGGAGGGAGGCACCCTGCTGAGAGGAAAAGGGATGCCTGAAACCTGGGCTTTCATTTTCAAGATGGAAAGTCCATCAGACTCAGCTGTGGTTTTACCTAGCACTCCTCAGGCCTCTGCAAATCCATCATCTCCCTATACGAACAGTTCATGAATACAACCTATGAGTGCAACACTTAGAGAAAGATTAAGGAAAACAAGATCTTTATTTAATTCCTGTTATAATGTGGTGAAATGTCTTAATCTTACAGTAGAGAATGAAGAAAACAATCAGACCTTTTCGGAGAAGCCAGCATCTTCCATAGAGGAAAACTGTTAGGAATTTCAAGAAAGTTTTAAACACATAGACAGTGGATTTGAAGAACATACAAATTTGAAAAATACTTTGAAGAATCTCAATGTCTGTGAATCTCAGTCACTTGATTCTGGGTCATACAGTGGTCTCCAGAATTAGTTTGTGAATGAGAATCTTCCTAAACAAAGATTAAATGATGAAAAAGCCAAATTGGCTGGGTGTGGTGGCTCACGCCTGTAATCCCAGCACTTTGGGAGGCCAAAGCAGGCGGATCACCTGAGGTCAGGAGTTCGAGACCAGCCTGACCAACGTGGAGAAACCCCGTCTCTACTAAAAATACAAAATTAGGTGGGCGTGGTGGCAGGCGCCTGTAATCTCAGCTACTTGGGAGACTGAGGCGGGAGAATCTCTTGAACACGGGAGGTGGAGGTTGCGGTGAGCTGAGATCGTGCCATTGTACTCCAGCCTGGGCAACAAGAGCGAAACTCTGTCCCCCCCAAAAAAAAGTCAAATTGGTGAGGCAGCTTCAGGAGAAAAAAGACCTTCTTCAGAGGCTAAAATTAGTCAAAATGTATAGATCAAAGAATGATCTGTCTCAGAGTTGTTTATAAAGAAGTGGAGAAGCTGCATCCAGCTGCTGCTTTATAAGCTGCAATCAGCTGTGTCTGAAGAGAACAAGAAACTAAGCCTTACTCAATTGATAGACCACTATGGGTTAGATGATAAACTGCTACACTATAACAGAAGTGAAGAAGAATTTATAGGTGTTTAATTCCTGATTTTTGCTCCAGAATATTTTGAAAATGACAACTTAATTAAAAGATACTTATGCATTTTGTTATTTTTTATTTTTATTTTTGTGATGGAGTCTCGCACTGTCACCTGGGCTGGAGTGCAGTGGTGCAATCTCGGCTCACTGCAACCTCCGCGTCCCAAGTTCAAGCGATTCTCCTTGCCTCAGCCTCCCAAGTAGCTGGGATTACAGGCACCAGCCACCACGCTTGGCTAATTTTTTTTTGTATTTTTGGTAGAGGTGGGGTTTCACTATGTTGGCCAGGCTGGTCTTGAACTCCTGACCTCATGATCTGCCCACCTCGGCCTCACAAAGTGCTGGGATTACAGGCATAAACCACCACTTGGGGCCCTAGATACTTAGATATTTTAAAGGGAAGACAGAAGCCATTAGGGCTCAGAGGAAGGTATCCCAATGAACATCAATTGTGGACACGCTAATACATAAATTATAAACTAAGTTCTAAAAGGAAAATTAGTATTTTGCATAGATTTGCCAAAGAAAACTTGACATTTAAATCATGTTTAAAAAGTCATTTGGGCAGTTCTGTAAACTAGTTTTAATACATTTGTTCTTTTTTGTGGCAAAAAGTTT
Organism: Plecturocebus donacophilus; assembly: GCA_004027715.1. NCBI lineage: Eukaryota > Metazoa > Chordata > Mammalia > Primates > Pitheciidae > Plecturocebus > Plecturocebus donacophilus. Next base: position 12,491 of record PVKP010036960.1, on the reverse strand, counting down.
TATTTAAAATGTTAAAAATTGTCCAATCTAGTGAATGCCTAAACCTAAAGTTAAAAATTTTCTCCCTCCTAAGTTTATGCGCCTTGTTTCCATCCATTTATCACATATTTCCATCTTATAATCTAGCAGGTAATTAAACTCATATGTCCAAAACTTTTTTTAAAAAGAAGGGAAAGTTAATGTTAATGCATTTCACCAGAAATGTGTCAAGTCATTCTGGGAAAATAAATGCCTTTTCCCAGAAAGACACTTTGTGACCAATACATTGACAGGCATTAAAAAAAAAAAAAAAAAAAAAAAACCCATGTCACATGTCACAACCCAAGCAAAATAAGAAACAAAAACTATTGTTCAAACTATTCAAACACAATCCCCATAGCCGTCCTTACTCCAGATTCTTGGCTTTGTTCCTACGATTGCCTTTTACATGTATATCTGATTAATGATAATAATGATGATAACTACTGGCCTTTATTTTACAGATATCCATACGGCCATTTAAAATACTCGAGGCATAGTGAACGATGCTGAGCAGAGGAGGACAAGAAAAAAGAGTAGTTTATTTTATAGGAAGGCGGTGGCTGGTTCGATTGGCTCACTACCTGTCTAGGAATTAACCCAGGCTTGGAGGCCGTACATACAGCAGCGCACATCCCTGCATGGCCTGTGCCGAGAGGCTCTCCGGCGCCCTCTGCTGTCGAGTTGGCCCTCACACCACTTGTCCCCGAGGGTTCCGGCTTCGACACCTGGCTCTCTCGACCAGCGCCTTCCAAACTCTTCACAAATGGCCGTTTCTCACCATCTGTGGGCCAACGTGACTCTACGAGGTAATGTGAAGTCTGAGGGGTGATGTGGGATAAAGTGCAGCTTGGAGAGGGGGCCTGGCGTGGGGATATGTGTGGAGCCTGAGAGGTAATACACAGATTAGGGAATTGTGAAGGGGTCTCTGGGGTAGGGGTGGAATGATGTGCAGCTTGCTGGGGTGAGGGGTGGATGGCATGTGCAGCCCCTGGGTTGCTGCGTCACCAAGACCTACTTTCCACTATATGAGCATGGTCCTGGCACAACCCAAACCTTGGTGTCTTCTGCACCCCACAGGCCTTAGCTTCAATCAGGGGAATGGCAGAAAGCTTTCGTGCAGTTTCCTAGTCACTTTTTTTTTGTTTTGTTGGTTTGTTTTTTGATATGGAGTTTTGCTCTTGTTGCCCAGGCTGGAGTGCAATAGCAAGAACCTCCGCCTCCTGTGTTCAAGCGATTCTCCTGCCTCAGCCTCCAAGTAGCTGGGATTACAGGCATGCGCCACCACACCCAGCTAATTGTTGTATTTTTAGTAGAGACGGGGTTTCTCCATGTTGGTCAGCCTGGTCTTAAACTCCCGTTCTCAGGTGATCTGCCCGCCTCGGCCTTCCAAAGTGCTGGGATTACAGGCGTGAGTCACCGCACCTGGTCTCCTAGTCACGTTTTTAACCTGCCTCCTTTCAATAAACTGAAAAGAAAAAAGTGCTCTCAGAGAAGAAACGCTGTATTTTCTGTTATCTTTACCAATCAGAAAAGTCTTTTAGCAATATATACATATTATGAAATCAGAAACTAGTTTTCAACAGATGTGAGTATTGAACATGTACTCCCCTCAACACACCCCAAGGGAAGATCTCCCTAGAATCAATGGTCTGGAATCTTCTCACGTGTATTACACTCCACACCCCCTTCTATTTTTCATCCCCTAGCAGTCTCTTAGACTATGCATTCACCTTGGAACTATAATTCTGGGATCTTATCTATTTATGTCCGCTTGCTAGCTGTGTGGCAGCAAGTAAATTACCAAACTACTCTGAACTAAAAACATCAACCTCATAGAGTCTATTCATTTACTCACTCAACACATGTCAACTGAGCACCTAGTCCAGTTGAACCTTAGGCTGGGTGCTGATAGTATGTCAGTGAACAAGGCAGATGCTTTCCTTACTCTCATGAAATTGGCCACCCAATTGGGGAGCCAGACAATAAACCAAATAAATACAAAACTGGTGGTAAGTACGTCAATGTAAAGAACATGGTAAAACCAGAAAGAATACAGAGACTTCTAATTTAGGTTGTAGGTCATGGGAGGCCACTCCAAGGAAGCGACATGAAAGTTGAACCTGAAGGATAAATAAGAATGAGTCAGGTGAAAGATGACAGGCAGTTAATCCAAGCTGGGAAGTTTTCATATATTCCAAAAGAGGCCATGTGACTAGATGGTGAGGCGTGAGAAGAGAGGCTCCGAAGTAGTTCAAAGACTTAAGCAGGAGATAGATTAGGCAAAGCTTTGAAGGCCACGCTAAAAAATTTTAAATCAAATCCTAGGGTATAGTGGAAAGCCACTGTATTATTTTTAATCACTGACATGATCTGATACAGGTTTGGGAAAAACTGATTTGGCTAATATGAAGATAACAGATGGGAGGGAATTGGGAGTGAGTGCAGGAGCCTAGGAGCTATTGCAGGTGTTCGGGGAAGAGCTGATGATAGCATTTCGGTTATGGGGCAACAGTGGAAGTGGTAAGTAACCATATTCAGAACATATTTTGAAGGAAGGGCACACAGGATATGCTGACATAATATATGTGAGGCTGAGAAAGAAGGTATCACAGATAGTGTCTTTGTTTGGGCTGCTACAACAAAATATCATAGACTGGCTGGCTCAAACAACAAAAATCTATTTTCTCACAGTTCTAGAGGCTGGAAGTCCAAGGTCAGGATGCCATTGCGGTCAGGTTCTGGTGAGGGTCATCTTCCTGGCTTGCAGTTGGCTGCCTTCTCTCTGTGTTCTCACTGGCCTTTCCTTTCACATTCCAGTGGAGAGAAAGAGAAGGGACGGAGAAAAGGAAGGGGAGGGAGAGAGAGAATCGTCTCCTCCTCCTCCTCCCCCACCCCCCCCAGCCACCCCCATCTCGCTCTGCCTCCCAGGCTGGAGTGCAGTGGCATGATCTCGGCTCACTGCAGCCTCCGCCTCCCGGGTTCAAGTGATTCTCCTGCCTCAGCCTCCTGAGTAGCTGAGATTACAGGCACGCGCCACCACGCCCGACTAATTTTTTTTTATTTTTAGTAGAGACAGGGTTCCACCCACCTCGGCCTACCAAAGTGCGGGGACTACAGGCATAAGCCATCACACCTGCCCAATCTCCCTCTTCTTATAAGGTTGTAAAGCAACCAATCCTATTGCATTAGGACCCTACCCTATGACCTTATTTAACCATAATTATCACCTAAAAGCCCTGTCTACAAATGCAGTCACATTGGGGATTACAACTTCAACACAGGAATTTCAGGCAGGGCACAATGAAGTCCATTGCAGATGGCAAGTAAGTCTCTGGCTATGAGAGTGAGGACTCAGGGAGGAGCAGTTCTAAGAAATTGCTCTATATTAGTTTGTTGCACTGCTATAAAGAAATATCTGAGACTGGGTTATTTATAAAGAGAAAAGAGGTTTAACTGACTCAGTTACACAGGCTGTAGAGGAAGCATGGCTTGGAGGCCTCAGGAAACTTACAGTGGTGGAAGGGGAAGCAGGTATGTCTTCACACAGCCAGAGCAGGAGGAAGAGAAGAGAGGTGCTACACGTTTAAACAGCCAGATCTCACAATTACTCAATTACTCACTACAATGAGAACAAAACTAAAAGGGAAATCTGCCCCTATGATCTAATCACCTCCCACCAGGCCCCACTTCCAACACTGGGGATTAAAATTTGATATGTATTTGCAATGTCAATTGCTACATACCAAGTTCTCTCTGTTTTGAGCCTCTGTAACAGTCACAATGTCAGGTACTGCTGGTGCCAAAGGTGGTACTATGCATTGTGCTGCCTACAATCAATGGTAAGTCTCCAAGAAACCAAGGTCTTGTGCACAAGCCAGGTGGGGCTATTGAATGGAGAAACAGTCTCATGAAACACTTTGGCTTCCTTAAGCTCAGCAATGATGGCAATTATTCTTTTTCTCCCCTAGGAAGCTGACATTATTTTTGGGAAACAACAGTACTAGGTTTTGGTCATCAGATGGGTCCATGGTCTTCTAAATTTCCCACTAAAATGGCCAAAACGATTGCAATTCCTGTCAGGGGTTGGGGGCAAAGGCAAGTGGGGGTGCACATGGAAAACACATCAGTACCAATATTTCATTCAGTACTGGGGGCCACGGCAATGGAGGTTAGTAGGAACCCCAAATCAGAGAACACTATCTGTTTTCCTCTCATCTTGATGCAAGGGTTTGTGGGGATCACAGTTGCCTGTGTACTGGTATCTAAAAGGCCTAACAAGTGCAATTCCTCTTCACTTTTCAGTTGAACTCTAACCTTAGCATAGGGCCTCTGAGTCCCCTGGGTACAAACGGATCTTGTTTATAACCCCTAATCTTTGGATCTTTGTTTGTAACCCCTAATCTTGTTTATATTTGAAAGCTGAATGTCAGAGCAAAAGTTGCTCAGAATCTCCGATTTGTCTCCAAATCCGCCAGGAGAGGTGGAAGACCACCACTGTGCAGACTCTACCGGACCACTTATCAAATCCCCATGGCCTGGTACTTGGCCCTGAGTTCCTCAGTAGGGAGCCCATCAATCTCCTGCTTTTGTGGTTCCACTATTGAGTAATCAAACTCAAAAATCTCTTTGGGGAGGCCCTTGCCCAGATAGTCCAGAAGAGGGCGCCCAAGTACTATTTTTATGCTCCTTTTTTAGCGGGGAGGAGGTCAAATTTTGCTATTTTCTCAGAAGCCCCTTTTTCTGTGCCTGAGAATTTCTCAGTTAAGATCTGAATTACGTTGCAGATTGATGGACTTGATGTCAGGAGGTGGCTTAATTGGGCTTAACAAAAAGCAGGAGCAGCACGAACAAACCTATACATCTAAGTCTGGTTAATCTTATCAGCTACTGTTTCCACACCCTCATAGTAGACCCAAGAGACCACCAGGCGGGCTGCAGGACCTCCATAGCCTTGTGAAGGTGGTTAAGACACATTTTTCAGTGACTAGGTACTCATCACGTGTGCACCTAATCTGTCAGAAACCAAATAGTACCCAGATGAGGAAAGAGGTGGTCTTTGATAGTATACATACACTCTCATCTCCCCACCTTGCTCCTCCTCCTTAGGGAAAGTGGCCACTGTCAAGGCACTATGGAGGAGGGGTCTGTAGTGGTGTACCCCTCAAGGAGCCACTTTCCTTTATGAAGTTTATTTAACAAGATTACCTTTCTCTCAAAAGAAGCAAACTAGCCAAGTCTCTATGTTCTCTTCCTCTAAGCAAATCTTCCTTCTGGCTTGGCTGCTGGGCATTGACCTATCTGGTCAATGGATCACTGGAAAAAGTGATCCTAAAGACCTCTACATTATTTTTATTAGAAGCATGAGTCTCAATAACATGCTGCATGGCAAGTTGTCTGTCAGCCCCAGGGAACTGCTTAGATCTAGGAATGGTTTTGGGGTACAAGCCAGTTTGCAGGGCCTCCAAGAACTTGCCCTACCATCAGAGAACAGTATCCGGGGAATTGTTTCTGTGGCTTTCTTAGAGACCCTCTGCGGAATCTCTAATTTGATCCACTAGGTTATCTCAGCCGAGGTATTGGGGACAAAGAGGGGGACCAATGGTTACCTTGGAACCAGAAAGCTTATATAAACAAGTTTGTATCATCCTCCAAGTATATCCTGTGGCTTCCAATAGAAATTCCTGAGATCCATTGGCGTGGCTGGTACAGTGCCACATGAAGTCTGCTAGCAGTTCCCAAGACTCATCGGCAGAGTGCCGGGTCAGACCCTCTGGCTCTGTCAAATGATCCATTAGAATCCTCCAGGAGTGCCCTGCAAGGTTTGCCGACATCCATCACTGGTGAATTGCCCCACAAGATTTTCAGGCCTTTTGTTCTTCAAAACTGGCATTGTGCATAATCAATTACCCAGCTTGCCATTCCAAATTTTCAAGAGCTCAGCTGAGCTAGAGAGAGCTGAACTGCTGGGTGTCAGAGTAGTTGATTAAGGCAACTCAAAATAAAAGTAACAGTCAGGCTTTAATCATTTCCTTTGATAACATAAGCTAGGGACTGACCCAGAAAAAGTACCAACTGCTCCATTATTCCACTTTTCCTCATGGAGTGGCTCCAACAGGGGTCCGCTGGATTAGCACAGATGCAGGGCATTATCATCTCACTGTTAAGGGAGTCCTGAAGAAAAAGCTCCTGCCACTTTATGGACCCAAGGGTAGGAGGAGGTGATGGGGAAGGCCTGGGAGTAGAAAAGTACTGAGTACTGAGTCAGCGTTGAGAAAAAATGTTTTTAGGCACCCCCTCCCCGACTCACACCCTGGCAAAAAGAGGTCTTAGGCTGAGGTGCCGGAGGAAGCCTCTGCAAAAGGCTCCTGATAAAGCAAACTCCAAATGGAGGCACCTGGTCTAGGAATTATTGGCTATAATGAGTTCTAAATTTCTCTTCAAAGAATCAGTACGTCATTATGTTCAGTTATTTGTCCTTCATTTTAAAGTTTAACTTCCTTGTAGTTCCAGTAAACAACCTTCTCCACCGGTTCTAATCTGTTCCTCCTGGCCCTCAGCTCCATCCTGACTCATCCCGGTCACCTGCTTCAGTCACCTGCTCCAGTCACCTGCTCTGGTCATCTTCCTTTGACTTAGGTCACCCCTGGCTACCTGCTCTGACCCACCCGTAACCATCATTCCTGACAAACCACCCACCCTGCCACTCCAGCTCTGACCCTGCTCTCTTTAAAATAGCCAATCAGGATTAGTCCAGCTTGTGCAGTCTAACCCTAGCCAATAGGGGAACAACACAGCAGTAGGGACGATCCCCGTCAGACATAAGTATCCCTTTTCCTCACTTGTCCAAATGTGCAGTCACGATTGCTCCATCCATGAGCCGCACCCTTCTATAGAAGTAAACTGCCTTGCTGAGAGGATTTATCTTTGAGTGCTATTTCTTTTGCAGCATCGAAATTTCACTTAAAATGCAGACATGTGTGAGAGCATGATCAGCTAGGGATATCTGTGTCCTTGATTGCAACTCCATTCACAGACTGCGGTGCACTGGCTGTGCATGAAGTCTGATGTGTGGAGGGCACATCCCCCCATGACTCCTGCCAGGTAACGCTTTCATAATTGCCTATGGTGAGGCCTGAAAGATCACCCATGGGTTTTTGGCCAAAAGCTGAATTTACTCTCTCCAGTGGTCCTAGCAGTTCCTGTGAGAGGTCTTGCTGTTGTTGTCTCTAAAAGCATGAAACGAAGTCAGAGCTCTGCCCTTTGGAATGCAGCTACTGTGCGGCTGGGTGTTTCCAGTTCCCATTACAGAGGTACTGAATTCACTCTTGCACCCACCACACCCACATAGGAAACTCAGGAGGAGGGGAGGCCGGGCTGTGGTTTTTGGCCTGCTGTGGGATTAGAAGGTTCATAGCAATAAGTCTGATGGGCTTTCTGGGTGTCAGACCTGAGAGAAGAACCAAAGCCAGTCACCATCATCAGTAGTATTCTAGCTCTGGAGGTTATATGTTCATCAATGACAGTGTCTGCCTAAATCTTCCTTCTGGCTTGGCTGCTGGGCATTGACCCTACCTAGTGAGAGCTCAGGACCTACCTGTCCCTGGAATACTGGGCAAATTCTCTCAGCTTAGGAGAGTGGTGGGTTCTTTTTGGCCCTCTGCTTTTTAAATTCTGTTATAGTTAGTCCCTTAATCATCATCATTGTGGAAGATAATGTTTATTAAACACCTACAGCACAGCAGGCCTTGTTCTGAGTGTTCTACTTGAATCTTTTCATTTCATCTTCTTTTCAACCCTATGAACTAACTACTGTGAAGATTCCATTGTACAGATGAGGCTCAGAAAGCTAAAACAACCTGCCTAAAGTCACAAATCTAGTAAGTGGCAGATCTGCGATTTGAAACCCTCGGTCTGCATTGAGAGTCTCTGCTCCTCCTATTTAGCCACACTGCCTCCCATACTCCTAAAATTGCCTTTGGAAAATTATGACTAAGACAGTGAAAGAGATTTAACTAAACCGACTCCATCTTGCTTGTAACCTCCAAACTGTTCTTATTCATTCCTGGGCATAGGCTGAACGAGCCTTGGTGAAAACTTAGTTTATAGTTTAAACAAAGATGGTAACAGCCCTTTCCCACAGCAGACCTTCTTGCCCGGAGACTAGATTGCCTTTGTAGGACTAGCATTAGCCACAAGATTAGAAATTATGATTTAAGAGTCATGCAGCTGGAGGCTACAAAATTCTTACCCTTCCTAAACTGCTCCTAAGATCAGTGCTTGAGATATTTTGCAAACCCTGTACTTGAAGAATCAGCTGGCAACACCCAGATAGATAAACTGGTTCACCTGATCTTGTGGTCCCCCACCCAGGAACTGACTCAGTGCAAGAAGACAGCTTCAATTCCCTATGATTTCATCTCTGACGAATCAGCACTCCTGGGTCACTGGCTTCTCCCCACCCACCAAGTTATCCTTAAAAACTCTGCTCCCTCAATGCTCAGGGAGACTGATTTAAGTAATAATAAAACTCCAGTCTCTCGCACAGCCGGTTCTGCATGAATTACTCTTTCTCTATTGCAATTGCCCTGTCTTTATGAATCGGCTCTGCCTAGGCAGTGGGCAAGGTAAACCCCTTGGGCAGTTACACTTCTTCCTTTCACCCCAGTGTCCTTACCCCTCCATGCCATCTCAGCAGCATGATCTTTATATATGGGTCCTAGATTTGTGTAGTGTTTTCCAGGCAGCAAGCTTAGTATTTCTTCCTGGATAGAGAGGACACTTAACGAAGCACTTCCCTTTCTGTGTTGCAATTGAGACCAGTTGTCTTAGGGTGGGAAACTACTCCATATACAAAGCATGGTGGTTAAAGGCGGGGGTTCTGATACTTGGAGATGTCAAGGACTAGTAAAACTAATAAAATTGGGTACTGACATGTTATTATCTTTTTATTTCACCAATTAAGGACATTTAAAACACCATTTATACTACTATTAAAATAATAGTAGACTGAACATGGTGGCTCACACCTGCAATCCCAGCACTTTGGGAGGCTAGAGGTCAGGAGTTCAAGACCAGCTTGGGCAACATAGGAAGAACCAGAACTAATTCAATTGGATCAGTGTCCCACCCTCATGACTTCATTTAATCTTAATTACCACATTATAGGCCCTATCTCTAAATACAGTCACATTGGGAGACAGGGCTTGCTATGGACTGAATTGTGTCTCCCCCAAATTCATAAGATGAAGCTGTAACACCCCATGTCATGGTGTTTGGAGATGAGGTCTTTGGAAGATTATTAGGTTTAAATGACATATTAAGAGTGGAGCACTTATGATGGGATTAGTGGCCTCATAAAAACGGACACCAGAGAGCTTTCATTTTCTCTTTATTTCCCCACCATATAAGGACATAGTGAGAAAGCAGCCATCTGAAAGCCAGGAAGAGACACATCACCAGAACCCAACCATGCTGTCACTCTGATCTTGAAAATGATAGCCTTCAGGACTGTGAGAAATAAATTTTTGTTGTTTAAGCCACCAAGTCTATTGTATTTTGTTGTGGCAGCCCCAGAAGATTAAGATAAGGATGAACATACAAATTTGGAAACACAATTGAGTCCATAGCACACATGAAAACTAATGCCAAACGTGTATGAGAAATCGCTTTGTCTGGAATATAAGAGAAAGATGTGTAGTTGGAAATCTTTGAATACTCTGAAAATTAAAGAATCTGATCCTCATGGGATGGGACAATGTGAATAGGATTTCAAGCTTTCCCCGAGGGGCCGCGGGAAAGGATTTTTTGGACACTGAATACAGGAGGAAGGAATTCATTCAGTTGGGAGCTAGGTGGCATAGGTGCCTAATAGCTAAGTTTGCTTAACAAAGGGAGGTTTAGCCTTTATATAGGCTTATACTTTAGATGTTACATGTGGAAGAATTTTAGGTTTACAGTTTTAGAACTCACATGTGAAAAGGTTTTGGTTTACACTTTCAGGAATCACATATGAAAGGGTTCTGGTTTACAGTTTTAGGACTCACACGTGAAAAGGTCTCTGTTTACAGTTTCAGGAATCACATATGAAAGGGTTCCGGTGTACAGTTTTAGGACTTACATGTGAAAAGGTTTCTGGCTTGATCTTGTCTTAAGTAAAAATAGTGCCTTCTGGAGAGTTTCCCCAAGGCCTAGCCTGTCGTTTTCAGGAAGGAGATTCAGGAGGCGCCAACTGGCCTGCTCGCTCTTCTATTGAGATGCACAGTGAATGACAGAGGTGGGGGGGGAATCCCAAATGCCTGGGTCTCCTTCCTCATCCCCCCCTTTGAGACCATCACCATTTTATAATATCAGTGAGAGGTCTCACTTTTGTTCTTACTTTTTAGACTTTTTGAAGAAACTGATAATATTTTCTGTAATATACTTGTGATGTTATTTTTGGCTAACTACAGTAGTGATGAAGCCCCTAGTTATTTGAAGGAACAGGGGGAGTAGACCAGGGAGCAACAAGCAGACACCTACTATTATTATAACACTTATGAGGAGGGTTTTGAATCCTCCTGAGACTAACCTTTGAATTAAGGACTTATAAGGACTTAGGGTTACATTTATGCTACACTTGTACAGGCACGTGTGCCAGTTTGGTTATGTTTTGCACAATACCTTCCACTGCTTGCCTTTGGTTATTTATGTGCAGACAGCAGTTGGTTAGATTGAATTTTTCACAGACGTTTTCTTTGGCTGCTGGCAAATAATGTAGGGCCAGCCAGTTCTGATAAATTACGTTTTTTATTTGACGTTTTTGTTGTTGTTATTGTTGTTGTTGTTGTTGGGGAGCTTTGCCCGTTTTATTAGTGAGTATTTTTAAAACAGCCTGCAACCGGATCATCCGGTTGAGCATGTAAATAGGGGTCTGGTATTTTCACGAGCCATTATTTGCCCATGTGGCCGGCTTATAATACTTAATGGTTCTTTTTGGTGGCCACTTATTATTTGTTCATTTTTTTATTTTTAGGGGTTTTTTTTCCTTCAGCGGAGTAGACTGAATACATTAACAGCCCACTTGTCTTAACAGATAATAGGAAGAAAGAGGGCTTAATGGTGCCTATGACACAGCTGCCTGTCCATTTTATGGATTACACACTGTATATTGAGTACCATTATATAAACAGGTTTTCTTTTGTGTTCTTGTACATTTATAAGAACTGTAGGACAAAAGAATGGCAGTAACTTTTACGCCCTACCTGGTGTACATACTGAGGGCATTTTTAAAAATTAGTTAATGCTCTTACTGTACAAGTTTAAATATTAAGAAGAACAAGTCCATATTAATTTTTTTATGCTTCCGCCGTGTGTGGACTAGCCAGCTTTTGGGATGAGGCTGGAGCAAGGCTTGTTGTCCTTTTTAAGGTCATTCTGCAGTCCTTGCCTTGGTCCAAGTCTCAGGTGTTGCTGGTTTTTTACACGGCGGTGGTGGATTCAGGCTGGGAGTTCTTTACCTTTACAGCTATGGGATTGGTTAGGATCAGGTTTGAGGTCTTTTTCATTGTGGCTTTAGAGGGACTGTACTCCTGTCCTTTATCTACACATGATTACTTAAGTGAGAAAGGGTGAACTGGGGAGAAAAAGGCTTACAGAACATTTGTTATTTACTTAGGTTGAAGTATTTTAAGCGATTCTCCCTAGGGCTAGTAACTAGCATCTTAATCTCTTCCTACTCCCGAGGAGTTTTTAGGAGTGCTAAGATTAGGGGAGGGGGCTTATGGTATAAGACTTTATAGGGGAATATTCTGTTTTTCTTAAAGGGGTTGCCTCTAATTTTGAATAACACTAAGGGAAGTGCCTGCACCCACTTTACTCTTGTTTCCTAACACACTTTCCCTAAGCTGTTTTTGATGGTTGGATTCGTTTTCCACTTTTCTGGAACTTTGAGGTTGGTAGGCAGCACACAGTTTCTAGGTGATACCTAAGGCCGTTGCTGTTTTTTGGACTAAATTCTCCACAAATGCTGGTCTGTTGTCTGATCTGATGCACAGTGGCACTTTAAACCTAGGGATAAGATTTGCTTGTCAGCTTCAAGTTCTGTCACTTTGCAAGCAGCTTGCTTCTTCTTTGTTTCTACGCTGTGTTTCCTGTTTTGGAAGGTGAGCTTTAGATATTGAATTTGCTTTTTAGCAAATTAGGGCTTTCTTTTTAGATCCTTTATACTCATAGTCCTCCAGGTGCTGAAGTAAGGCGTTTGTTTACGCACCTGACTGCCGTGGGGTGTTCTAATAGAAGGTTATCAGTATACGGGGGCAGCATGCAAGCAAGAAGCTTTTGGGGAATGGTTACAGGCTGATGCCTCCCCCGCAATGACACCGAGTTCCTGAGCCCCTGGGAAGCTGGGTCCAGGTGTATTGAGTGGTTACATCGGCTTCTGGGTTTTTTCCATTGAAATACAAATAGTTTTTGACCTTTTAAGGCCAGTTTAA
>PVKP010036959.1:0-22055 GCA_004027715.1 Plecturocebus donacophilus | reverse complement strand
GAAATAAAGGGTATTCAAATAGGAAAGGAGGAAGTCAAATTGTCTCTATTTGCAGATGATATGATTGTATATCTAGAAGACCCCATCATCTCAGCCCAAAATCTCCTGAAACTGATAAGCAACTTCAGCAAAGTCGCAGGATACAAAATCAATGTGCAAAAATCACAAGCATTCCTATACACCAATAACAGACTTAAAGACAGCCAAATCAAGAACAAACTGCCATTCACAATTGCTACAAAGAGAATAAAATACCTAGGAATACAACTAACAAGGTACGTAAAGGACCTCTTCAAAGAGAACTACAAACCACTGCTCAACGAAATAAGAGAGGACAAAAACAGATGGAGAAACATTCCATGTTCATAGTTAGGAAGAATCGATATCATGAAAATGGCCATACTGCCCTAAGTCATTTACAGATTCAATGCTATCCCCCATCAAGCCACCAATGACCTTCACAGAACTGGAAAAAAACACCTTAAACTTCATATGGAACCAAAAGAGAGCCCGCATAGCCAAGTCAATTCTAAGCAAAAGGAACAAAGCTGGAGGCATCACATTGCCGGACTTCAAACTATACTACAAGGCTACAGTAAGCAAAACAGCATGGTACTGGTACCAAAACAGACATAGAACAATAAAACAGAACAGAGGCCTCGGAGGCAACACCACACATCTACAACCATCTGATCTTTGAAAAACCTGACAAAAACAAGCAACGGGGAAAGGAGTCCCTGTTTAATAAATGGTGTTGGGAAAACTGGCTAGCCATGTGCAGAAAGCAGAAACTGGACCCCTTCCTTATACCTTACACTAAAATTAACTCCAGATGGATTAAGGACTTAAATATAAGACTTAACACCATAAAAACCCTAGAAGAAAACCTAGGCAAAACCATTCAGGACATAGGCATAGGCAAGGACTTCATGACCAAAACACCAAAAGCATTGGCAACAAAAGCCAAAATAGACAAATGGGACCTAATCAAACTCCACAGCTTCTGCAGAGCAAAAGAAACAGTCATTAGAGTGAATCGGCAACCAACAGAATGGGAAAAAATTTTTGCAATCTGCCCTCTGACAAAGGGCTAATATCCAGAATCTACAAAGAACTAAAACAGATTTACAAGAAAAAAACAAATAAGCCCATTCAAAAGTGGGCAAAGGATACGAACAGACACTTTACAAAACAAGACATACATGAGGCCAACAAACATATGAAAAAATGCTCATCATCACTGGTCATTAGAGAAATGCAAATCAAAACTACACTGAGATACCATCTCATGCCAGTTAGAATGGCAATCATTAAAAATTCTGGAGATAACATGCTGGAGAGGATGTGGAGAAATAGGAACACTTTTACACTGTTGGTGGGAGTGTAAACTAGTTCAACCATTGTGGAAGACAGTGTGGCGATTCCTCAAGGATCTAGAAATAGAAATTCCATTTGACCCAGCAATCCCATTACTGGGTATATATCCAAAGGATTATAAATCGTTCTACTATAAGAACACATGCACACGAATGTTCATTGCAGAACTGTTTACAATAGCAAAGACCTGGAACCAACCCAAATGCCCATCAATGATAGACTGGACAGGGAAAATGTGGCACAGGCACACCGTGGAATACTATGCAGCCATAAAAAACGATGAGTTCGTGTCCTTTGTAGGGACATGGATGAACCTGGAAACCATCATTCTCAGCAAACTGACACAAGAACACAAAATCAAACACCGCATGTTCTCACTCATAGGCGGGTGTTGAACAATGAAAACACATGGACACAGGGAGGGGTGCATCACATACTGGGGTCTGTCAGGGGGAAATAGGGGAGGGACAGTGGTGGGGAGTTGGGGAGAGATAGCATGGGGAGAAATGCCAGATATAGGTGATGGGAAGGAAGGCAGCAAATCACACTGCCATGTGTGTACCTATGCAACAATCTTGCATGTTCTTCACATGTACCCCAAAACCTAAAATGCAATTAAAAAAAAAAAAAGAAAACAGGAAATGTTCTAGTGACTGTGCTGTTGGCAAATACTTCTTAAGCAGGGCCCCAAATTCGCCAATCATAAAATAAAAAATTAGTAAATTTGACTTCATTAAAATTAAGAATTCCTGTTCTTCAAAAGACAATATTAAAACAGAAATAAGGCAAGACACAAACTGGAAGAAGATATGTGTACCACACTTACCACACCGGGCTGGTCCCCAGAATACATAGAGAACCATAGGTAACCATAAAAACCAGGCTAATCATCCAACAAAAATGTAGGGAAATCAGACACTTCCCGAAAAAATGACATCTGAGCAGCCAATAAGTATGAAATGTATTCAGATTTCTCATCAGGAAGATGTCCTGAAAACCATACGAGACCACTCCACCCATGTAGTAACCGTGACTTTGATGTTCTGTGTTCTGATGCTTTGACACCTGTGGCCTTGTGGAGCCTGGAGGGACCGCCTCTCTCAGGGTCGACCAATCCATGGAGACAGGAAATGACTCGCCTTGGGCTCTGAGCTTGCCCTCAGCTCACCTTTCAAATGCAAACCACCCAGTCCACTGTCCACACTCAGGACCTATTCCTGGCCAGGGCCAGGACCAGATAAGCAGGGGCTGGCCTGTGTCCAAGAGCCCTGAAATTATTCAAAAACAAATCAGCCCTACACCTGCTCACCCACCTCACCGTTAATTCCCATGGGAACCACAATGGAGACTCCTGCCCACGGGCCCCACTCCCTCTGCCTCCTGGCCGACCTGGGGCATTCCCATGTGGCCCTGTGTGGAGTGGGGACTGTGAGTAACACACTTTCTTTTCTGTGGCACTCTGACTACACCTGGGTGCCATAAGGGAGGGCTCGCCGCTAGGCCCCAGCCTCTTCCAACCGCCCGAGCCCACTCACCCTCTGGAGTCCCCGCCGCTGGACTCACTGGGCTGGCTGCCCTGCTGGGGGCTGCTCAGGAAAGACAGGCTCCGCCCCAGCCGCATCGCCTGCAGAAACTTCCAGGGCTTCTTTGTGCCCTGAACCTCTGGAGAAAACAGAGGAATGGTTTCTGAGCCCTGTGGGGGGCAGAGCTGGGCTCCTCAGGCTGGGGCCAGCAGCTCACCTTTGGGCCACACAAAGCTTGCCTTGCCCTTGATCCCTGGTCCTGCAGGAAGCAAAGGGGAGACCCGATAGCCTCAGCTGCAAGTCAAGCTTCAGCAACACCATGTGGCCCAGATGCCTGCAGGTACCCTGCCAGCTGGCCTTGGGGTCTCGGTGGGCCACTGGCAAAGCCCACCTGGGAACCCGCATTCTCTTTTCTGCTACCTTTGTCCCCTGGTGTGGCATTAACACTGCTCTCTTCCTTGGAAGCCTCGGAGACCTCCTTGGCCTTTTTGAGAGACAAGCGTTTCTTCTCCTGTTCTTCAAGCCACTCCTTAGGCGACAGCTTATATAGGAAATCCTTGTAGGCCTTGTATTGCTGCAGAGTATCTTCAAATCTGGAGATCTCACTACACAGGGGGGGAAGGAGGAGGTCAATCTCTGCCACAGTGAGGTCACCATGCCAGGGCCACCCCTCCATTCTGGCCAAGCCTCTGTGGGTGGTCTCCTTGTTTTCCTGGAGAAAATGTGCAGGAATGCCACATGCTGGAAGAAGGGGACCCACCCTGCAATGACCCAGAGTCATAGCCCTCTGTGACTTGCGGGTTCCTCTCCACCCTGGAGACCACGCCTCTCTCAGGCTATCGCCAGGAAAGCCTTTGAGCCAAACCGCCCACCTCCGAGTGGAAGCCATGGAAGTCACTGAATCTCTCTTAGTCTCAGTCCCCTCATCTATAAATGGGCAACAGCCTCCTGGGAGCACTGAGTCCCTGGAAGGTAAAGCCATGAGATTGGCATGGTGCTACGCTCCCTTTGGCTAGGCAAAATGACTGCGACTAGGAGGTGGGCCAACCCGTGGCCAGCATGCCCTCTGACCTCACCTTTTGATATTAACAATCTGGGTGGTGAGGCCTCGGATCTCAAGGATCTTCTCCATCTTGGCTTTGGTCTCCTTCTCAGCCCTGGGGGTTGGGGGCATGGGGGCAGGGGGCCAGTGGCAGCCTATTAAAGAGAAGTGAGCACACCGCCTACAGGTCCCGGGACTGGACATGGCTCCGGACAGGGCTGGAGAGCCACACAGTTAAGCCTTTTGCCCGTAGTGTCCCCTGCCCTTGGCTCCCAAGCGGCCCTGGTGCTTCCAGGGGAGTTGCAGGGGCTGGGGACAGAGGCTGGGCAAGGGGATGGATGGGTGGGTGTGCACGGGCTCAGGGACAATGGGGGTACAGTGTTGTCCAGCCAGCCCCTTGGGACTGCAGGCTCACGCTTTCATGGCCTGCACGGAGCTGCGGTCGTTCTCTCTGAGGAACTCGTCGAATAAGGTGGCATCCTTCTCCAGGGACTTCTCGGCCCGCTCCAGCCTGGCCTCCTCCTTGGTCAACAGCAGCTCCAGCCGCTGGATCTCCTTCCGCTTGACATCCAGGGCATACTGGGGGCCAGCAGAGCGGGGTCACGGTGCCTGGCCCAGGCCAGCCCCTGTTGGCATCCCTCGCTTTGGGGGCTGCAGGGCCTACCTGGAGGAGGAAAAGTTGCCGCTTCTGCTTAATGTAGCCGCTCATGTTCTCAGGCTCCATGTTCTTTTCTGCAGGAAGAAGAGGGAGGTGAGCTGGAGCAGGAAGCCCAGGCTGAGGAGGGGCCCGGTAGGTCTGCAGACGAGCCTTCTGCCAGCTGATGGGCACTGCTCTGTGTCCATGCCCAGATGACTACCAGGACCGTGGAAGGTAGTGTACTTGTCCTCTGTCTCCACAAAAGGAGAGAAGGTTCTGTCTGAAATATTACATTCAACATGGCTGGAGTCCATGGGTGGGAAGTCCTTAATGTGTCTGACTTGGGCCTCTCTTGCTGTAGCATTACTCTCACTTGCAATGAGGCTCTGGACCCCTCACCTGGGAAATTTCACCCAGCTGGACTTAATAGTCACAGGCCTCCTAGCCAGGACCTGAATGCGGATGAGGAGAGAAAAATGGGGAGGCAAAATTGTGACTTGGGGCATCCTAAGCCTCCCACGCAAACTGGGCAGAGGCTGAGTCTACATTGCCAGGGTTTAAACCAGGCAGGAGGAAGTCGAAGTGGACGTCTGGATAACATTCAGGAGAGCACGCTGGGGCCAAGGGCCATGGGGGCTCCTTTCCCTGGCCTTCCTCTAGTGGAAGTTCTAGGCGCTCCCTGACTTGGGAGCTGTGGAAAGGACCTGGAAACCATGGGGCTCTCTGGCCCTGTCCCTCACACCCTTTCCTCTCCAGGAGCAGAGCCCTGCTTGGCTGGTACAAGAGCTGTGTTCCCAGAGTCCAGATCCAGGCAGAGGCCCTGGCTGGGCCTCCATGGGTAGCCATGCCCCCCCCTGCAGGAGACCCAGCTCCTCACTGGGAGTCACTGTCCTGTCTCCCCAGTCTCTTGCCTCTCCTCCAGGTCTTAGGAATGAGGGTGGAGGCAGGAACAAGAACGGGCCATGCTGTCCCCCGTCTACCCGCATTCCCTGGCCTGCCGCTCCAACTGTGGGGCCGAAATGCCCCCAAAAGCTCAGGGTTCGGCTACCCAGGTGGAGGCTGGAGGCCCTTGTGTGTTTCAGAGTCACATGGTACACCTCTAATCGTCTGTGTGCCAGGACTCTGATTCCAGTGCTTCTAACTTTGTAATATACTTCATCATCTGGGTTGGTAGACTATTAGTACATATTCAGTACTTAAGATTTCCAACGCTGACACACATATATAGTTCTTTCCTACTACAGCCAATGTTATTAGCACATTTAATCTCCACAGTCCATGAGGCTGATACTGTTGTCAGCCAGGAAAGGAAACTGAGCTGCAAAGGGCTCAAGTGACCTAGGTGTGACCACAAAGCTGTGAAATGCTGCAGCTGCCACCGAAGCCAGGAAAGCTAGCTTCAGCTCCATTCTCCTTCTTAGGAAGTTAAGCCGCCCACCCTTGTATACTGTGCAGCCTGTGCCCACTGCGTGCTGCCCACATGCTGCATCACTTATCACAGCAGCCTCCCTTATGCAGGGGCATGTGTTCCAAGACCCCCAGGGCCTGCCTGAACCCTATCCTATAGACACTAGGTTTCTTCCTACATATAGCTACCTATGATGAAGCTTTATTACTTATGAATTAGGCACAGTAAGAGATAAACAACAATAACTACTCATAAAAATAGAACAGTTAGAACAATATACTGTAATAAAAGTTCGTATGTGTTGTACTCACCTACTTTCAGCTCCGGTCACTAAAGCCAAGGAAACAGAAACCCAGGATAAGATGGAGAACTACCCTATTAGGACTGAAAAGCTCTTAGGTTTGCAATCCTGGAATAGAGCTTTTGTACCTCCTGGAAGGCGCCAAACACAGAAAAGGCCGGCCTTTCCGAAACACTTGAAAAGCACTTCCCATCTGCGCAAGGCGAGTGGCACGGGGCATGCGCGGGGATGTGGGGCACCCCTGGCCCCCACCCCCACCCCGCGCCGGAGGGGCGCACCTTTGGTCAGGCTGAGCTTCCAGGCCGTGCAGTGGTGGAGGGCGCGCAGATGCTCGGCCGCGGCGCCCGCCTCCTGGTCCTGCTCGTCCTCCAGCCGCAGCTGCCTCCGCAGGCCGCTGTGCTTAGCCGACGCTTTGGAGGAGTAGGTCGTCTTCTCGTGCACGCGCAGCGTCTTCTGCTGCTGCCGCTCCTGGGGGCGTCGGGCTAGGTTGGGCGGGACCCAGGCTCCTCACCCAGCCCCGCTGGCTCCCAGGCCTCCCAGCGCGGTTCCCCACTCCTAGGGGTGCGCGGGCCTGAGGCGGGGGGGGCGCGTTTGCCCGTGAGCGCGGGAGGATGCCTGCGGAGACTCGGGGGGGCCTGGACGCAGGCAGCCCCAGGGGCTGAGAGCCAAGCAGGCGGGGCAGCTGTCAGGGAGGCCATTTGCCCAGAGAAGGGCACCAGGCGGAGTCCTCGGGCAAAACACAGGCTGCCCTGTCAGATGAGGACTCCAGATCCACAGAAGAGACACACTCACCCAAAAAGATGATGTGTCATTTTATCCGAAATCCACATTTAACTGAGAGCGGTATATTTTGATGACCAACCCAGGGGCAGGGAACCTAGAGGCTCTGGGGTTCTCTAAGACTGCGGCTGTGTAGTGGGTGTGGCCTAGCGTGAAGGTCGCCATTGGTGGCCTTCTTCACCTGCTCTCCACCCCACTCCAGCTCCTGTGCGGCCCGGTGGTGGCCTCTCGCCCAGCCCTCCCTTGGGAGGAAATCCCTGGAGGAGCGGAGGAGCAGGAAGGCTGCGCTTACCTCCCCATCCCCCCAACCCCGCCCCATGTCCCTCCTGCTGTCCAGTTCTCAGGGTGGCAACATCCCCTGCCAGCTCCCCACCCCTTCCCACTTGACGTCGACTTTCTAGGGTCACTTCTATTTCCTGCTGGCACCTGCCAGGTACACAAACAGCATCTAAGAACCCAGGCAAATGGGTCCAGCCTGAGGCCCTTAGAGTGCACATCCCAGTCACTGCAGTCAGGAAAATGTCACCCACTAGATCCTCAGGATACAAGATGGCCTTTAGAAGACATTGGACAGCTGACTGAGGGCAAGGCCAGACTGAGAGGGACCCTGTCGGGAGGGGGAGGGTGTGAGTGGGGGACCCTGCTGGGTGGAGGAGGGTGTGGTTGGTGACCCTGTTGAGTGACAGAGGGTGTGGGTCTGGTGACCCCGTTGGGTGGGTGAATTTGGGGTTTGGTGACCCTGATGGATATGGTGGAGTGTGTTGGGTGAGACTCTTAGCTGGGGAGACTCAGGAGGCCCTGAGCTAGGGCTGGGCTTGAGTGTAGAGGAAAACCGATTGCCTCATTGGAGAAGATACAGCAGGGTGGCCAAGGCATGGGTCAGAGAGTCTCTGTGTCTCAGCTGGTCTGAGAATCACAGCCCACATGCTCAGGGCTGAAGGGCCTGGTCTCTGATGTGGAGGCCTGGGCAGGGCTGAAGCCTGTACATCTCCACCCATGCCCCTCGGATGCCAGTGTGGCTGTTGCTGCCTTGGGAACCATGGCTGCGAGGAATCTCAGGGATGCTGAGCCCTGAGTCAGGGGGAGGTGGCTGGAGGCTGTGGGGCAGCACACGTGTGACTCTGGGAAGGCCGCCATGCCTGGCACATGGGGCAGGGCTGTGTGCCCATGCTTGCTCAGGCATGCTGACAGCAGGAGTGGGCGGTCCCCACTCAGGGCTCACAACTCTCAGGGATGGAAATCAAGAGGACAGGCTGGGGTGAAGATGGGGCAGGGGTGGGGTCCAGGGACCCGAGACACCTGGAGAAGCATGTGTGTGCGTGCGGTGTGGATGACTCCGTGTGTGGATCTGACCTGCAGGGGGTCCAGCCAGCCGGAGGGTACAAGGCAGGCCTGAGCAGTAGGGATTGCCTGTGGGACGGGAGAGGGGCTGAGCTGGGTCTCGGAGGACCAGGACAGTGTCAGGAGGGGATGGTGTTTCATGTAGTTGACAGTGGAAGTAGCAGCAAGGTGGCTGAGGCTGTGACCATGGCAGCCCAAGAAGTCTACCTAAGGCCCAGGAAGAGTGGTAACTGACAGGGGAAGATGGTGGGATGCTGTGAGACCTGAGCCAGGTAGGCTTTCCAGCTGATTTTGTAGGAAGTGGTGAGCCACTGACTATTGTGGAGTGAGAAGCACCTGAGGAAAGTGCTTCTCTTAGAAGGACAATGTGGCCACTCCAGGAAGCGGTGGGAACAGAGAAGCTCCTGAAGGTGCTGGTGTCTGTCCCGGATACTCACAGAGAGGGCCTTATTCCGCTCCTGATCTCTGAGCAAGAAGAAATCCATGTCCCCAGACAAGTGGAAAGGATTCGCCGAAGGGTCAGGGCCATGCTCTGGAAAGGGAAACACCTTGCTGGTAAGGGGAGCCAGCTCTTCCAAGTGGTGGTGCCTGTCTTGGGGGCCCCACTGCCCTCCCAGCCCAGCATGGAAAAACATGAGTGAGTGGGAAGGTTCCCTTGGATCCAGCTGTGCCTAAAGTCCAACCTGGACTTTCCAGCTCCATAAAGGCACCTCTGTGGTTTAACCTGGTTCAAGTTGGCCTTCTGTCCTGGCCCCAGAGAGTTAGTGTGCACAGCCTTGGCACACACATCTGCACTGTTTGCCCTCACTGCAGGGCTCTGGAGTCTCCCTCATGAAGGAGGGAAGCCAGGCCTGCTGTTTGTCAGTGATGGACCTGGTGACCAGAGCCTGCTGACACTGAGCTCACGGCCCTCGCTCTGGGCCCTCTCTGTGAACTTGCATCTGTCTTTCCAGGGCTCTCCAGTCCTTCCGGGGAAGGCCAAGAACAAAGAGTTTCAAGCCTGGGGAGGGACCAGAGGCCCAGAGAAGGTCACGTGAAGGTTTGCTTTGCAGGGTGGACTCTTGTCCTGCTCCTGATTCTCCACACTGACTACAATTCAGAGACAGAGCAGATGCCAGCAGCCTTCCTGTGAGCCTCCGGCAGCTAAGAAGTCAGGTGGAGAGGGAAAACTGAGCACATGGACGGCCTTCCCCTCCAACCCAACTCCAACACCCCAGAAATGTTATAAACTAAACGTAAAACTAGGAGAACTCTAGAAGACAGGGAGGGTGACTTGTGTCACAGAAGTTGTTAGGAAGTTCTGGGAGAGGGCAGGCAGGTGGAATGGGGTAAGGAAGTGAAGCCTGGCACAGCTTTGGGGACAAGGGTGTGGAGGGCACCAGCTGCTTGTGCCCCAGTATCTGTCACCCCTCCAAGGTTCTGGGTGGCACACACTGGGGCACAAGCAGCTCGTGGAGGAACTGCCAGGCACCCGCCTCACCTCCCCATCTCACACTTGCTCTCCCTCCCTGCTCCTGTCCAGCAACCCAGGGCAGAGGTATTTGCTCTCAATTAGGAATCATGGGACCTGGTGCTTGAACAGAGGGACAGAAAAGTAAAATTCTTTATGCTCCCAAACTGGCCATGAGCACACATGAGCGGCCCATCCTGTGCCCCCATCACATGAGCAGCCCATCCTGTGTCCCCATCACAAAAACAAATGGAGAGCTAGCAAGCACCCAGCACTTGCCATGGGCCAGACTGGGGACTTTCCGTGATTGAATGTTCCTGACCACCCAAGGAGGTGTAAATGATGGTGACCCTCATTTTACCTGTGAGGAACTGAGGCTTGGAGCAATGCGATATTCTGCTAAGGTCCCATAGCTATAAGTAACTATGGGGAGACTGGCTTAAGAAGACAGAAACAAGGACGGATCCAAGCTGGCCAATTAGGAGCAGCTCAGGATTGTAGCTCCCAGCGACATTGCGGAGGGTGAGTGGACGCCGCATTTCCAGACGGATTTTTATTGCCCACAGACCAGGACATTCCCAGGCGGAGGAGCCTCATGGGTCACCAGCTCAGCCAAGGCTGTTTTGGCCGGTGCGGCAGGTCTCCGCACAAAATATATGGGTACAGTCGTCGTTTTAGCTGGTGATTGGACCTCCTGGGAGACAGAGTTGCCCACTCAACTGATAAAAAAGGGGACTGAAACAGCGAGCCAGGCCAGGAGATTCCCAGGCAAAAAAGTGCCACAAATCTCAGTGCGGCTGTTTCAGCCTGCACAATGGGTCGTCACACAGGAAATCACACAGATCCCGGTGCCTTTTCAACAGGTGACTGGAACACCTGGAAGACAGAGTGGCCCGTTCAACTGGAAAAAAAAAAAAGGGGAGAGGTCTGAGGCAGGGATCCAGGTGATCAGGGTCAGCTGGTCCCACCCCCACAAAAAAATAGCAATCTGAGGCTCTGGATTGAGAGTTTCACTGCAAGCACAGCTGGACCTGGGATGGTCCAGCTCTGTGAGGGAGGGGTGTCTGCCATTACCGAGGCAGTCCACCACTATGGAGGTAGTCCACCATTGCCGAGGCAGCCCGCCATTACAGAGAGAATCCGCCATTAGAGAGGTGGGCCACTATTGCCGAGGCAGTTCTAACTATACCCATATAAACAGGACTACAGGGAAGTTCACACAGCAGCTGGGTGGAGCCCACAGCAGCACAGCAAAGCATCTGCAGGCAGACAGTGACTAGGCTGCCTCCTCGCTGGGCAGGCAGCCCTCAAAAAAGGCAGCAGCACAACAGAAACTCATAAATAAAGCCCTAACTTGCCGGGACAGAGCACCTGGAGGGGGAAAAAAAGGCATTTATGAGTTCTGCTGCAGCAGACTTAAACAAACCTGCCCAGCAGCTCTGAATGAACAATGGAGCTCACTGCTCAGCACTTGAGCACCTATAAAGGATAGACTGTCTCCTCAAGCAGCTCCCTGACCCCAAAACCTAAAATGCAATAAAAAATAAAAAATTAAAAAAACAATGATGAGTTTGTGTCCTCTGTAGGGACATGGATGAACCTGGAAACCATCATTCTCAGCAAACTGACACAAGAACAGAAAATCAAACACTGCATGTTCTCACTCATAGGTGGGTGTTGAACAATGAGAACACATGGACACAGGGAGGGTAGCATCACACACTGGGGTCTGTCAGGGGGAAATAGGGGAGGGACAGTGTGGTGTTGGGAGTTGGGGAGAGATAGCATGGGGAGAAATGCCAGATATAGGTGATGGGGAGGAAGGCAGCAAACCACACTGCCATGTGTGTACCTATGCAACAATCCTGCATGTTCTTCACATGTCCCCAAAACCTAAGATGCAATTTAAAAAAACAAAAAAGATATTTACATGTTTAAGTTAAAATACATTATTTTTAAATAATATTTAAAAGAAAAATAAGACAGACACAGCACCTGCACTCCAGTGACTTGGGAGTGGTCAGAATTCATGTGAAGATTATTGATGTGTTTAGGTGAAGATGAGCCCACCCCAAAAATGGCAGTCATTTGAGGTGAATCATTCCAAAAATGCAGAGTTGTTTGATTGTTTTTAAGCCAGTCAACGTAATACCTTCCATTAACAAAATAAAGAAGGAAATTATATAATCAATTCAAGAGATACACTAAAATTATTTGATAAATTCAAAGCTTATGTTTGAATAAAACTCTTAGCAACTAGGAATAGACGGGAACCCCCCCAGTCTGATAGAGGGAATTATGCTTGGCTGAGTAACAGCCCCCAAAGATGCCACTGCCCTAATCCCCGAACTTGTGTCAGTGTCACCTTCTATGGCAAAAGGGCCTTTGCAGATGTGATTGAGCGAAGGATCCTGAGATGGGGAAATTGTCCTTTGGTGTGTCTGGGTGGGCCCAGTGTAACCACGGGGAGGCAGGAGGGTTGAGGCAGAATGAGGGGCGCAGGAAGAGAAGCCAAGGTGCAGTGATGTGATAGGAGCACCTGGAAATAAATAACCCGCTCCTGAATGACATCTGGTTTAACAAGGAAATCAAGATGGAAATTTAAAAATTTTTTGAATTGAATGATAATAATGAGCCAAGCTATCAAAACCTCTGGGACACAGCAAAAGCGGTCCCAAGAGGAAGGTTCATAGCATTAAATGTCTGAGAGAATTCATCAAAAAGTCTGAGAGAGCACAAATGAACAATCTAATGTCACACCTCAAGGTACTAGGGAAACTAGAACAAACTAAATTCAAACCCAGCAGAAGAAAATGAGTAACAAATATCAGAGCAGATGTAAATGAAATTGAAACCAAAAAAAAAAAAAATGCAAAAGATAAATGAAACAAAGACCTGGTTCTTTGAAAAAATAAAATCCATTTAGATCACTGGCAAGATAACCCAGAAAAGAAGACAGACGATCCAAATAAGCTCAATTAGAAATGAAACTGGAGATATTCAACCACCACCACAGAAACAAAAAAGATCATTTGAGACTACTATGAACACTTACATGCACAAACAAAACCTAGAGGAAATTAGTAAATTCCTGGCAACATACAACTCTCCTAGATTAAATCAGGAAGAAATAGGAACCCTGAACAGACCAATAACAAGTAACGAGATTGAATTCATAATTTAAAAATTGTCAACAAAAAAAAAGGCCAAGACCAGATAGATTCACAGGTAAATTCTACCAGACATTCAAGAATTGGTACCAATCCTACTAAAACTATTCTGAAAGGTTGAGAAAGAAATGATCCTCCCTAAATCATTCTATGAAGCCAGTGTCACCCTGATACCAAAACCAGGAAAGAACACATCAAAAAAAATTAAAAAGGAAAACTACAGACCAATTTCCCTGACGAACATAGATGCAAAAATCCTCAACAAAATATTAGCTAACTGAATGCAACAGCACATCAGAAAGATAATTCGTCATGATGCAGTGGGTTCCATCCCAGGGATGCGGGGACGGTTCAACATACATAAGTCAATATATGTGATATATCCCATAACAGAATTAAACGAAAACTATGTGATCATCGCAAAAGATGCAGAAAAAAACATTCAGCCATATTCAGCGCTGCTTTATGATAAAAACTCTCAAAAAACTGTGCTGCCTGCTTTGAAGACAGAGTGACAGGCTTGAACCAAGCAATGTGGGCAGCTGCCTCTACAGGCTGGAGAAGGCAAGGAGATGGATTTTCTCCCAGCCTCCAGGAGGAGGGCAGCCCTGCCAATGCCTTGGTTTAGTCCTGCAGGACTTCTGACTTCCAGGATTGTAAGATGAGCTATTTTTGCTGTTTTAAGTCTTTGAGTTTGTGGTGATTTGTTACAGCAGCAATGGGAAATGAATACAGATAACTACAAGCAACCTGCACATGAGTTACTGAACGTCCCTCCACCCAAGTAGAAGCAGACCAGGAGCAAGGCAAGGATGCCTGCTCTTGACATTGCTATTCTATGTTAAAATGAGGGTCCTTACGGGGGCAGTGATTCAAGAATAAGCACGGTGGCTCATTCTTGGAATCCCAGCACTTTGGGAGGCTGAGGTGGGAGGATCACTTGAGCCCAGGAGGTCAAGGCTGCAGTGAGCCAAGATGGTACCACCTCACTCCAGCCTGGGTGGCAGAGTGAGACCCTGTTTCAAAAGAAAGAAAGAAAGACAGAAAGAAAGAAAGAAAGAAAGAAAGAAAGACAGAAAGGGCATAAGGATCACAAAGGAAGGAAGAGAAGTAATGCCATTCAAGGTGACATGATTGTATAGTAGAAAACCCAAAGGAATCTACAAACGAAATGGTTATGAGTAGGTCAATGAGGATGTGGTTTGTAGGTCTCACTGTGAAAGTAAAACAAAAAGTTGTAGAAGTCACAACAAGAGGATATCATGACCTTGGGGGTCAGCAAAAAGTTTTTTTTCTTTCTTGTATTTAGGCTCTGGGGTACATGTGCATGTCCTGCATCCTGCAGGATTGTTGCATAGGTACATACATGCCATGGTGGTTTGCTGTCTCCATCCACCCACCATCCCCCGTCACCTACATCAGGCATGTCTCCCAGTGTTATCCCTCCCCCTCCTCCCCACCCTGCTCCCGTTGTCCCCCCTCTCCCCTCCAGCCCCCACCTAGCCCTGTGAGTGTTGTTCCCCTCCCTGTGCCCGAGTGTTCTCATTGTTCATCACCCGCCCATGAGTGAAAACATGCGGTGTTTGGTTTTCCGTTCTTGTGTCAGTTTGCTGAGAATGATGATTTCTAGGTTCATCCATGTCTCTACAAAGGACATGAACTTATCGTTTTTTATGGCTGCATAGTATTCCATGGTGTATATGTGCCACATTTTTTTTTTATCAAGTCTATCATCGATGGGCATTTGGAGTTTTAAAATAAGACACTAAAAGCCATGACCCAGAAATGATTGAGCTACATGAAACTGAACTACACCAAAATTAGGAACTTTTTATCGGTGCCTTTTAGCACCACTCAGAGAGTGAAAGACAGTCCTAGAACTGAGAGAAGATATCTGCCATACAAACTAGCAAGTGACTTCTATCCAGGAAAGAGCTCCCAGAGATCATTAAAATAAACAGGCAATGCAACAGAAAAGTGGGCAGAAGATGGAAACAGGTATGTCCCAACACAAAATCATAAAATGGCCCAGAAACATGAAAAGCCAATTGCCCTCCTGGGTTACCAGGAAAGATGAGATGCTAACATATACCGAGAGGACAAAGTCATATGGAAAGGATCGGCAGTGTACCAAGCTGGAGAGGACACAGAGCACCTGGAAGCTGTATGCCTCTTGGTGGGACTGTGAATTGGTATAGTCCCTCTGGAAAACTTCATTTTCCACTAAAGTTAAACAACCACCAGCAATTCCACTCTTTGGTGTGTACCCTGGAGAAGTGAGTGCTTATGTCCCCAAAGTGACATGTACAAAACTTCATAGCAGTATTATTTGTAATTGCTAAAAACTGGATGGCTAGGCACAGTAGCTCACTCCTGTAATCCCAGCACTTTGGGAGGCCGAGGTGAGCAGATCACCCGAAGTCAGGAGTTCGAGACCAACCTGGCCAACATGGTGAAACGCCATCTCTACTAAAAATACAAAAAATTAGCCAGGCGTGGTGGCATGCCCCTGTAATCCTAGTTACTCAGGAGGCTGAGGCAGGAGAATAGCTTGAACCCAGGAGGTGGAGGTTGCAGTGAGCTGAGATCACACCACTGCACTCCAGCCTGGGTGACTGAGTGAACCACCATCTAAGAAAAAAAAAAAAAAACCCTGCAAACAACCCGAATGTTCACCATGTTCACAAGCAATAGAAAGAATAAATGATTGACATATGCACAGAAGGGACTCTGGCTAGGTGCAGCAACGTGGATGCGTCTCAAAGATGAGATGCCGAGTGAAAGCCAGAACTGAAATGATAGTGTGTGATTCCACTTACAGGAGGCTGGAGAGGAGAGCCGGTGGTTTGGTGGGGATAGCTGAAGAGTGGCTGTCTGTCGGGGAAGTAGAATTTCTGGGGAGATGGAAATGGTCTAGATTCTCAGAGGGTGGAGGAAACACATTGTACACATTTGTCAAAACTCGTAAACTGGGCCAGGTGTGGTGGCTCATGCCTGTCATCCCAGCCCTGCAGGAGGCCGAGGCCGAAGCATCGATTGAGCCCAGGAGTTCGAGACCAGCCTAGGTAATATAGTGAAAACTTGTCTTTACAAAAATTACAAAAATGAGCCAGGTGTGAAGCCAGGTGTGTGCACCTGTTGTTCCAGCTACCCAGCAGGCTGAAGTGGGAGGATCGCTTGAACCCAGGAGGTTGACGCTGCAATGAGCTGCGATAGAACCACTGCACTCCAGCCTGGGTGAGGGTGAGACCCTGTCTCAAAAAAAGAAAAGGATAGATGGGCGATTGGGTGAATGGCTGCCATGATAGTTTGCGTGGAGGGTCAGGTACTCACCGCTGGGACTCCCTCCCACCCGTGCCTCTGCACCCAAAGCAGATGTGGGGGCTGCCTCTGCACATGAGAAGAGCCTCATGACCAAGGGGGGCCGAGATCTGGTCAAGCAGCTGAAGCTAATGTTCAAGAGCAGGAAGGACAGGCACAGAGAAGCAGTCTCAGTGCCAGCACGAGGAAGCAGACGCACAAATCACACAAATGCAGAATGGGGACACTGGGGCCTGCTGCAGGAGAGGCCACACCACTGCTTAACAAGTCAAAGCCAGAGAGTGACAGGGTGGGCCGGGGAGGGGGCTGCTAGATTCACAGAGACCGACGGAACTCAGGTCTCCTTTGAATCCTGATTAGAACGAATGTTCTTTGGAAGATGTTTCTGAGGTAACTGGAAAAGTCTGCCTGGCCTGTGGGCTGGGCTGGTTCACTTTGTCAGGTGTGGTGATGATGCCTGGGATTGTGCGGAAACACCCCTATTGTTGTGAAGTCCACACTGAGGTGGATGAAACGACATATCTGGATTTTACTTTAAGATGTCCTGGCAAAGAAAAAGAGCAAAAGGACAGAGGAAGCAAACGGGCACATTTGAGTCAGTGAAAGAACCTGGTGGTGGGCCTGTGAGCCTCGCTGGCTCCAGTCTCTACATCTGGACATGTCTGTATTTTCATTTGATTTCATGATTATAGAAGAAAGGAAATGTGGTAGGGAGAAGGATGGGAGCCTAGGCCATGGAGGACAGGCTGGGAGAAACGCTCATGCCTGCAAACCCGTGCAGAAGCACCAGACTGGCCTAGTAGTCCAGCGGCAGCTCGGGAGACAGCAGGGAGTCCAGGCAAGGGAGGTCGGAGCCACAGTGCAGAAGGTGGCGGTGCCCTGTGCAGGGCTACCAGTGTGAGGCACACGCAGCTAGCTAGCCCTGATGGCCATATGGCAAATGTAGCTACTGGAATGTGGGCAGACATTGCTGGATGGGACTTTTGGGAAGAATCCTTTCCCCTAGAAAGGCTCAGTCAGCCAGAGGGTAGCTTTGCCCTTCCCTCGGTTCCTTTTCTCTGATTGGAATCAGATGTGATGAGGCTGGAGCTGCAGCAGCCATTTTGTGAGCACGAGATAATCTTGTGGTTGAAAGCCCTAATTCCTTTCTGGTGGAGCAGAGAGACTTGGGGACCTGGTCACCTGAATGATTTTCACAGAACTGCTGTTTGTGGAGCCTCAGGAAAGCCTGTACTGCCTCCCACATTTCTCATTAATAGAGGGAGCAATAAATCCTACTTTGTTTACATGTCTGTTATTTCAAGTCTCCATAACCCAATTCCTAACGGAAAGAGAAGCATTTCCTTCTGCCCTTAGCTTTAAAGACCAGGGCAGATGGAAAGGATTTGCCTCCTGCCAACCTGGACTTCAGCCTCCCAGCTTGAAGGTTACCTTTGTTTTTTCTCGCGTGTTCCTTTGGTTTGTCTTCAGTGATTGACGAAGAGCTGATGCTCAAGGATTCCACGCTGTTCTCTGGGGAAACACAAAAATGAGGGCCACAGCAGTGACTCACCTGGTCCCTGAGAGCTGTGAACACAGCCTGAGGCGGGGAGTGTCTCAAATGCACAAGGCCTCAGCCTCAGCTCCCTCCCGTGAGACCGAAGGCTCTACATCCGAGATGATCGCACTGACTTTGCTGGGAAGTTTGAGAATTGTGGGAGAAAAAGGCCTGGGAATCCCTAGCACCTGAGCCTGCTGCACAGGTGTTTTGTGCCTTCCCTTTCCCATCCTTCAGTGTGTTCTTTATGAGTAGCAGTGCAGGGCCGTTTTACAGATGGACATACTGGGACCCAGGGAGGACAAGGACTCCGAGCCTCTGGCCCCGGCCTGGCCAGTGCCTTGCCTCCCAGGGGCTTCCGGCAGGACTTGGAGGGAAGCCCCTAACACTCCACCCACTCAAGGAGCTCCCACCCCCATCCCACTGTGAGAAGTGGCCCTTCTGACCAAGCTGGGAAACAGGGGGTATGCTGCCTGGAAGCCACAGCCTATTTTCTCTCCAAGCCCAGCAGTCTCCCCCACCCTGGGGTGGGCTCCCCAGCACCCCGTTTCTTCAGGTGACTACTCAGGTGTTACTGCTGGGTCCCCAGTGCCTTGCGTTTCTCTTCAGCCGACACCCACAGGGAAGGATGGATGTGGCCCGACACTTCCTCCACCCCCACCCAGGAACCCTTTGTAGCTCAGAGATCCTGGGCTGCACCTGTGGGGCAGGGGCTGCCAGGACATGGTCTCTGGTGGGCTGCTCAGGGCGCCAGTGCTCCTGGGGGAGGGGGCTGTGTGGTCCTGGAGTGAAACAATGAGTGGGGAGACAGGGCTTCTTATGAGGTGGGGCTGTGATACCAAGGCCTGGGCCCTGAGCAGACGGTCATGGGGTGAGGGAAGACTGCGGGAGTCTTGTGGAACAGGCGGGAAGGCCAGGCCTGGGCTGAAACTCAGAGGCCTTCAGGGCCACACAGAATCCACAGTGTACAGTGCAGGAGCAGAGGTGGTTGGGAGGGGTGAGGCTAGGGAGAACTCAGGGGCTTGGCCGCTGAACCATGATTGTTTTCTAACTATCTTAGTGGGCCTTTGGTTAAATTTCCAGGTAGAATTTAATTAACCATATCATATAAATCAGAAGATACCAATGTTATTTAAATAGACCAAAACCTAAACCACACAAATCAAAACGCTATTAGAAATGAAAAAGCAATGGATACAGATATGGTCCCAGTTACTAGGGAGGCCGAAGGGGAGAATGCTGTGAGCCCAGGAGGTCAAGGCTGCAGTGAACCATGGTCATGCCACTGCACTCCAGCCTGGGTGACAGGGTGAGATCCTGTCTCTAAAACAAGAAAACAGGAAAGAGCAATGCACATCAACAGCAAACATTTCGAACAACACAGGTTTCATGTATTGATATGATGAAATAACCTCACCTGAGGCTCTCGCTACGTATATAGTTTTTTTCTTTCTTTTTTTTTTTTTGAGGTGGAGTCTGGCTCTGTTGTCCAGACTAGAGTGCAGTGGTGCGATCTTGGCTCACTGCAACATCTGCCTCTCTGGTTCAAGCAATTCTCCTGCCTCAGGCTCCTGAGTAGCTGGGACTACAGGCGTGCACCACCATGCCCGGCTAATTTTTGTATTTTTAGTAGAGATGGGGGTTTCATTATTTTGGCCAGTCTGGTCTAGAACACTTGACCTCAGGTGATCTGCCTGCCTCAGCTTCCCAAAGTGCTGGTATTACAGGCATGAGCCACCATGCGAGGCCGAGATTTTTGTAGTGCTAACCCAAAGTATTTTATGCACACATATATGCCCCTTGCTTTTGCTTTTTCAGTAAAAAAAAAAAACTCACCTGCTTACACACGAAAACAGAAATGAACCTTGAGGACATTACACTTAGTGAAACAAACCGGCCCCAGAGGGGCTGCTGCTGCTCACAGGAGGTTCCTAGAGCATTCCGAGACCAGGTAGAACTGTGGTCGCCAGGGCTAGGGAAGGGGGAATGGGGAGCTAGTGTTCAGCGGGGACAGAGGTTCAGTGAGTTCCGAGATGGATGGTGGGGATGGTAGCACAGCAATGTGAATGGGCTTAATGTCACTGAAGTATTCTTAAATATAGTTAGATGGTCAATTTTATGTTATGTGTATTTTATCACAATTTTAAGACTTTAAAAGTTCATCTGTTCATGCACAAGTCTTATCCATACTTAGCCGAGTTCCTTGGAGGACCCTGGGGTTTTTTTCAATCATCTTTTGCAATTTCCAAATTTTTGTAATGGTCACTCCTATAAAATAAAATAAAATTTCAGAATGCTCTAAATGTATTAGGACAAGGGGGAAGTTAAGCCCAGGCACCTGATGCATGTAACCTGTTTGCTGTTCTGCTTCTGAGAGGGTAACCCTCCTCCAGAGGTTGCAATGAGCCAAGATTGCACCACTACACTCCAGCTTGGGCGACAGAGTGAGACTCCATCTCAGGAAAAAAAGAGAGAGAGAGAGAGAGAGTAACCTTCCTCTTCATTGTTTCTGCTCTGTGAATGTCCAGGAGAGACCAGACACCAGACCTCCCGCTTCTAATCACTGGACTTTGTGACAGATTAACTGTTTCTTTATTGTCCCATACCTAACTCAGAGAGGATGGCACCCAGGACCCCATGATAGTTGCGTCTTCGGGGTGGAATGATAAGTATATCTGTCCAGAGAGAAAAGGACCCCTCAGCTAGTCAGATCCTTGTAATGTGCATGAAACCTTCCACAGAAGGATGCTGAAATTCTGCTAAACTTCCCAAAGCTTTGTCTAGATAAGCAATCCCAAACTTCTACACTTTGGAACACAGACTTCCATCCTCTGGATCCCTGATTGCTGGGTGGCCTGTTCTCAGCTTTGTGCTTGGAGAAGCTCTAAACCTGATTCTGACTCTTTTGGTTATTTTGGCTTGATACTCTCCCATCACCAGCTTTAGTGGGACTGTTTTCCCTACACCTGAAACTGTCACTCTAACAAGTGACAAAGGGCATCTCAGTTTTCACCTGCATTTCTTAATTAGGAAGAAACTGTGTGTCTTTTTGGATGTTAATCATCCATCTTCTTGACTCTATTAGTGTCCTTTGCCCATTTCTCTACTGAAATGTTCTAGTTTCTAGATGATTCTTGAGAACCTTCATCTATTACATTGATAGACACTGGTTTGTTTGTCAGAGCTGCTGAAAATAATTCTCCTTCTGGCCAATTTGACTTTATCATTCATTTTCCTTATATGAAAATTTAACTTTCCCTTAATGAAATGCTTTGGGGTTTAGTGTCTTGTTTAGAAAGGCATTCTGCAGCTGAAGTTTAAATATTTTTTAGAAACAAAATCTTGTGGTTTCTTCTAGTATTTTAACCCAATTTAATTTTTTAACTTAAAAAGTCTTTATTAAAATGTAAGTCTACTTTCATAATAATTTGGGAGAAATAGGAAAAGAATGAACTGGGTGTGAAACAGTCTCATAAAAAATGACAAAATAGACCAAGTGTGTTGGTTCACGCTTGTAATCCCAGCACTTTGGGAGGCCGAGGCAGGCAGATCACTTGAGGCCAGGAGATGGATACCTGCCTGGCCAATATGGTGAAACTCTGTCTGTACTTAAAATACAATAATTAGCCAGGCATGATGGTGTACCTGTAATCCCAGCTACTGTGGAGGCTGAGATGGGAAGACAACTTGAACCAGAAGGCGGAGGTTGTAGTGAGCCGAGATCGTACCACTGC
Organism: Plecturocebus donacophilus; assembly: GCA_004027715.1. Taxonomy (NCBI): domain Eukaryota; kingdom Metazoa; phylum Chordata; class Mammalia; order Primates; family Pitheciidae; genus Plecturocebus; species Plecturocebus donacophilus. The sequence continues at coordinate 434 of PVKP010036959.1, read as the reverse complement.
ACTCCAGCCTAGTTGACCCAGTGAGACCCTGTCTCAATAAAATAAAATAAAATATGCTACACTGGGCACTCTACTCATGTGACATGAGTTCCCAGCATCGGAAGGTCCCTGTATCCTCTATCTGTCAGAGTCCTTCAGGCTGTGTCCTGGGCCATTCCTCTCCTTTCCTCCTAGACACCTCACCAGTGCCCACGGCGTCAGTCCCAGCGGATTTGCTGATGCCCTCATGTTTCTGCCTACTCTCCTGACATCTGGGCCTCTATCCACAGCAGCCGCTTCAGTCTTGGCTGGGAGGTTCCCACGGGACACTGACACCCACACATCACCGACTGAGCTCCTGGCCTTCCCTCTTCTGCCAAACCTGCTCCACCTCTGGCCTAGGCCATCTCAGCAAACAGCACTGTGATACACAGGTGTCACAGTGGAGACAAGGC